>WJFB01000978.1:0-40732 GCA_009870185.1 Pygmarrhopalites habei | reverse complement strand
ATATGCGACAGTGATGTGGGGGAATCTTTCCGCAATGTTCCCATTTTTATCTTCCCTCTGAAGCTGCCCTAGAATAACCCTGTACAGTAGTAGTGGCCACACGTAAAGTCAAAGTACTTTTCGAGACTTACAAGTATTTTTGGCACGAAGGAAACTACTACATACTTAAAAGAGAGGTGATTCACCATGAAAAAAAAAGTTGGAATTAAATAAGATTTTGAGTGTAATTTTACGCTCTTTCTCATTCCAATTATTATACTCTCCTTCTTGCCACTCACATCATGACTATCATTATTGTGTGAGTAAGAAGTAAGAACATAATATTTTATGAATTTAGAAATTGGAATTACTACGAGTCGTAGACCTTGATTGGTGGTAGTGGTTTTAAGGTAAAAAAAAGAGAAGAGAATCTGTGACGTCTTTCTACTTCTTACTTCTCCTCATTATGCTTATTATTATGCAACTAGAATTATTTTCAAAAAATTTCTTTTATTAAAGAATACATTTTCATTTTTTTAAACACAATCTTCTCTTAATGTTTGGGTTAAACTGTTATACACTATTTCCACTGCACTGTCCACACTACATTACATTTTGAGGGAGGAGAGATGGTGAAAGCTGTCAATTTTACGAGTCGACAAGATTTTATTTGGGAAAAAAATCAATGCATGACTTGGTCCTTCCTTCATCGTGTAAAGTAGACTGTGTGTTTATCATTTCTTCATACTTTGAGGACGAACGATTGATACACATAATATCTGGATTGCTGTCTTTAAGATCGATGTAATTACCTCCTCCTTTAAAAAAATTAAGAGCAGAGCTCGTACAACTTTTTTTTTTTTATTATTATTCTCATTGTATTTCCAAAATGGATCTCAATGAGCCTGTACAAATGACACTCTCAACTATCGTATCGATGGAATAGAAGAGAAGAAGAAAAAATTAACACTAAAAAATTGACACTCCACTCTAATTTTTTTTATCCGACACTTCTACTCTTAATTTTTTTTCTACTCTGTACTGTACAAAGAAGAAGAAGACAAGGAGTGAGATGGTTGGTGATGCGGATGATGATGATGATGATGACGTACAGTGTAGAATTGATGGTGTGTGTAGAAAATCTATATTTTTTCACATTGGTTCACCATAATATATCCAATATTGTCTATACAAAAAGTTGTCAACGAACGACACACTATCATCCTCGCTGTAAAATTGTGAGTACGGGTCTATGGGTATAAATATAGGGAATAAAAGACAAGGGAGTATTACTTTGGTGTGATGATTGGGGCTGTAAAGTTCAATAATCTTTTGCTTTCGAATTTGAAATTGAATTTGGGGCGAGAGTCATTTTCACCACGAAAAGAAACACAGCCGAGCGGAGCGACTTTAAAGCGAATATTACGATTACATCTCTCTCTCTCTCATACTTATACTTTTACACACACACACACCCCAACACCACACACAGTACACACTTAAACCTACAGTTAAGGAAAGCAAACCACACACTTGTCCTCAGTTATTTTACACACACACACACACACACAGCTGTGAGTGTGAGAGAACATGCCCTCTGAATCCCAAGTGCAAATTGGTGTGTGTGTTGTGCTGTTCATTGTGGTGTTGTTCAGTTGTATTGGCTATTCTCCAGCCAGGTCATATGTATCAAACCTACACACACCCTCCACACACACACACACATGGTTATACACCGTTTTTTTGATGATGCATGAGTTTTGATCGAGATCAGACATGATGTGACAGTCTGTAAACAAATAAGTTCAATATTTTCCTTAATCTCTCTTTCTCTCAGCTGATCATAGGAGTAATAAAGAGAGAGAGAGAGTGGAACATTGCCCAAAATTTCCCTCTTCATTAGTTCACATTTTAATTTTTGTGTAATTCAATACAGAATGAAATGAGGAAAGGTCGAATAGTTGAAAGTGTATGTAGAATGTAGATAGGTCTATGAAAAAGATGGTGTGTCAAAGTTTTCCTTCCCGCAGTTGGCACGCCAAAATTTAATTATTACAATCAATTTCAATGCGAAGGACACTTCCATGCTGCTGTTGGGGTATGAAAAGTTTTCTTCATACACACACACTGTCTTATGAAAAGAGAGAGAGAGGGAAGTATGCGGAATGGTTTTGAATGAATTGTGAGTCGTAAAATATGAATATGAATTCGATCGGTTGCATTTACCTCTCTCTCTCACTTTTGCCTTTGTCTTTTGCGACGTCATCGTGTGAACCACCACACCAGTCAGTGTTCTTCTTGAACAGTCTATCTATATTGTATTCTACAGTACTGTACGGTACTTATGTAGATACAATTGTAAGAACTAGTGTCATGCGAATTCTCCAAAGTTTGACTATTGTCGATTTACTCGTGTGGTTATTATGTCATAAATATTATTTTCTCTATTGTCTCTCGTATTCCATTCATATCTAGACTTCATACATACAGCAAAGAGAGGACTGGATGCATTCCAGCCTTGGGTAGAGGTCAAAGAGTATTCCCTGCCACACACACACTAGAGTTCAGGGTAATGGTCAAATGGGGTAAAATTACCTTATTTTGATAGTAGACATTTGGGAGTCGGAAATGCTCACAGAGAGAGGGACATGCACAAATATTTTATACCAAAATGACAACGACTATAGTCACTATAAAGTATCTAATAATTCTATTAAGGATTTGGAATGGTCGTCAAAAAAATAGAAAAAGAATTGGAAGAAATATTGGGAATTTGTTGCCAAGTCATTGAATCCTACGTAAAAAATATTTATATTAGTAACTTTGATTCTGGTGGGCGTTGCTCTTATTGTGTAACACAATTAAACAACATTGTTGCTACGTACTCTTATTGTACACACACACAAACACACACTGGAGAGAGAGATTACGGGAAATTTGATGGTGGTGGTGGTTGGTGATGGTGATGTGTTCATTTTGTGTGTGGACAAAAACAGACAAAATCAACATGACAGACATTGTCATGTGTACATCTATGTTGTTTGATATCTCTCCTCCTCGGTTATTACCAGTCCATGTATAATCATATGTATACTCGTACTGCAATATATGTATTTGTGCATGGATGGATGGGTTAGTTGTTTCCGATTAGTCTTTTTCTGACTTTGACGTAAATTATGAGCGTCATTCAGTTCTCTGTCTGTCTCTTCGGACGGAGGAGGAGGAGGAGAAAAAAAGGAAATGATTCCCTTAACCTTGGTTTTCATTAGTTTTGGCATTATGTCCCATTGTTGTTGTTGCTTGCCATTTCTTGCTCTCCATGTGCATGTTGTGCTTTTTTTCTAAAGTGCTAAATGCACATTTATCCACTATATGTAGTGTGTGTGTGTCTGTGTAGTGTGTAAGATTTTTGTTTTCTTTTGAAACATTTTACATGTTTTTTCTTGTCCCAATTCCATTTCCTTACTAAACTTTACTCCTTCCCACAAGAGAGATAGATAAATACACACAGGGAGAGCGAGAGAGTGAGTGTGTGTGTGTGGATAGTAATGGGTTGTACATCCTTCACAAGGACCCTCCTCCTTCACCACCTCACTCTTGACTGGCTGTCTAATAATAATTCCTGTCCAATGTTTTCAAAACCATCATTGTAGGATTTTCTTTCAAATATTTTTTGAGCTAATCAGGAAAAATTATTAACAGAAAAAAAGTATTTTTCTCATCATCATCATACATCATACACATACATGTAAGTGAACAAAAAAGTTGGGTTCTGTATTCTCTCTTCTGAATGTAATGTGTGTCAATTTTAGGGATGGAGGAGGATGTACAAAAAAATGGCATTTATTATTATTTCACTCTGTTTTTTTGTGAAGGTAATCATCCACACGATACAATAATGTATATTGAATTTTGTTTGTAGTTCCCTATTTTTGCTCGACTATTGCGTTCTACTCACAATGGAATTTGCTATATATCCCACACACACGACACATACACATACACACGCACGCATACAGCTATGAACCTTGGGACAGAAAGAAGCTTAAAGTCAAAGTTGAGCTCATGAGCAGAGTAATTATAATAGTTATTCTAATACCGATATGTTCATACCCTCAGTCCTGTCCCTCCTGTATATACTTTGCATGTACTTTCAGCATTGCGTATATGCGAGTGTGTGTGTGTGTGTATGTTTTTCGCTCGTCCTCTTGTCGTTGTCACGAACGACAAAAAAGAGGTGCATGGTAACCATTGGCAAAAAAACCACTCTCTCAAAAGGACCCACACACAAACACTTCATATCCACATTTTTTGGGAGGTGACGTTTGGAATTTGACAAACTGGAGCTATGCCTACACACATGTACACACACCATAAATAGTGTGTGTGTGGTGTACATACTGGGCACGCATTGTCATTCATTGGTCATTGGAAGTATTATTATTATGTTTTCTGGTTAGTTGTAGTTCGAGGCAGATTCGGCCTCTTCATGTACCATTCGAAGGAGGAGGAGAACCTTGGGGTTGGAATTTCCCGGATTTCCACCTTAACCATATTACTATTGATTTCTGAATGCAGTCCACAATCCATCCCCTCTCTCTCTTTATTCCCTGTATATCATTATTCTCCTCCCCCCGTGTGTCTCTCTTCTTTAATGGGAGATTGCATGTCTGTATACCGTGAATTTCCCTCTTTGGAAAAACACTCACACACACACGTAGACTTACCTACATAAATATGTCATGTGTAGATAGTCTCTAGAATCGACACTCGGCAAGTTCTACTGTTAAAGTGTACGTGTGTACGTGTATGAGAGTGAGTGACTGTGTGTGCATGAACAAAGTTCCAAAAAAAACTCCCATCGTCGTTCAGCATGTAGAACTATTTACACACTTTGATTTTTCTCCCCATTTTTCCATCCCCTTCTCTCTCCTTTCTATTCTCTATATCCTACACACACAGCCACAGCCAAAGAGAGTCACACACACACGTTGAACGATGGGAGGACAAAATTGAAATACATAGCATGTATAATCAAACAGAGAGAGAGAGAACCTTGCATCTCTCCATGCAATTTGCCATTTTCCATTGTAAAACTCACTTATACTCTCTCTCTCTGGTGTGTGTGTAGAGTATAACCTACAGGTAACCTTCGTGACCTCGGTTTGATGCCATCTCATCGCATTATTCCATTTTTTCTCTCTGTGTAAACTTCTTTCTACTCATTTTGTTGCTTCACAATTTTGCATGCAATCTCCTCTCAGACACACACACACACACAGAAAGACAGAGAGAGAGGGCGAATGTGTAGGGAGGAACTGCTTTTATAGAATAAATTTCTGTTTAGCAACTCGAATTGAATTCACGGATCCCCTCCTCCTCTTCCTCTATTCTGTTCTTCTGTTCTGTTCTTTCGTTATGTATTTGAAAATTGCAAAATCCTCGATTGGACTGCAATGTCTGCAGTTGCAATTTACTTTTGCACTTGTTGGGTGGACAAATTGAAATGGAATATAACTACAAGAGAAGAGAGGGTCAGTTTGTTGTACACGAATATTTGGAATCAATATCCAATGGAGTCTATTCGATTGGATTATAGTCATTTGAGAAGGTCTGTGTGTGTGTGGCTTGTGACAGATGAATTTTTCGCATTTTGTAATTTATGATGGATTCAGAGTGGAGGAGGGAAGGAGACTGTTGCTCCTTAGTGCTAAATGTGTGTGTGAGAGAGAGGATGGGATAGGAGGAGGAATAAAAATGGAGGATTACTGCTGTGTAATTTATTGAGTTGGGTAGTAGGATGTAAAATATGGGATTTATGATATCCAAAAGGCTCTGTTCAAATAGCCATACACATTCTGCACGTTACATCCCATTCTTAAAGTTGTGTGTGTTAAAATTTTGCGTGTGTGTATGTGGATACAAGATGCTATTATAGAACACACAATTTATATTAGATATTGTTATTATGGACTTAACTTTAAGAGTGGAGAGAGAGAGAGAGAATTGATGAGTTTTGTGCAGTCGAGATTCAAAATGAAAGTAGAGATGATGGGGAGATTCGCCATGTGTACAATATTATATTACTATAATGGACTATGTGTGTGTAGTGTAGTTTGTGTGGAATATTGACTCCACTCTATTCATACTGTATCAAATTTTGAATGGGGAGAATTTATTTCAGTTTGATCACTCATAAAAGGTTAACTTTTGCTCACATCTCCAACTCTATTGTGTGTGTGCGTGTGTGTGTGTTTGATGGGAGTAAATGTTATGGTATTTATATTGCATGGTTCATACGTCCTTTCTTCTCTCTCTCTGCTCTCTTTACAATTTCAGTCGTATTTTTGCATTATGATTATAAGTATTGTCATTCCTGGCCCATTTTTATTTACCTTGTATCAATCAGAGAGAGAGAGAGAAGGAGGGAGAGAGAAATGTTTTTATTATAATTTTGTAAACACACAAATGGATGGTCAAAAAGCGGAAAGTCAAAAAAAAAACGTTTGGGAGCAAAGACAGTTTTTGCGTGACTCGTCTCATTATTTGGAAAAAAATCTCTCTATGATAAAAAGTCTTCAATTATTCAACAAAGTCAAGTCAAGGTACAGGATTAGACAAACACATACGCACACACACACAGGGAGAGTAATGAGGGAAGAGAGTGGAGATGCATGTGTGCTCAAAATGAAAATAAAGCAGCGTCAACTAGGAATGTCATGTAGACTGTGAAGAGACTGTCAAGAGGAAAATCAAACGGAATTATTAAATACTGTTTGTTCCTCTCTCTCCCGGTGTGTGTGCGTGTGTATTTGAGAAATTATGAATACGAGAAATTCGTTAAATATTCCAAAATACAATTTTCTGTTGAATTATTAGAGTTGAAAAAAATTTACTCCTGATTTTTTCCCCTCCTTTTCTTTTCCTTGGACGAGAGTGAGACAATACAAATGGACTTTTGCGTACACACACAGAGACACACATTAAATAGAGAGAGAATTGAGAGTCAAAACTGAAAGTGTCTCCTGAGAAGACGTGTCTGTTGTGAAAAGTAGGGTTTCAAATGAGTTTTTTTGGTGGTTTTTTTTTCTCTCAGTTGCAGAAGAAGAAGAAGGATTTTTGCATGCTCGAATCTGGTTGAAATCTTCAATTGTGTATGTCCGTGTAATTGCAATGAGTATCCTATACTTTTGTAGTGTACACTGTACATGTGTGTGTCCTGTGTACAGATATGAGGGTTTTTTTGGACGGGGCTAACATTAAAAGTTTTAGATTTAGAAAAATGACAGAAACTCAGCTTTCTCTCTCAGAAAGGAGACAAAGACAAAAGAGAGTATTAACTCATTCATATACGTATGTATATAGTGTAGAGAGTGAGAAGGATAAAAAAGTGATATATCCATCTTAAAACCGTGTGTGTGTCATTCATTTGAATTCAAGAGGTAGGGTAGGGTAAGGAATACAGAGCTAATAGGTTTTAATGGTACTTTACTTTGAAGTTTCCTCCTCTCAACTTCTTCCACTACAAAAAGTGAGTGTGTGTGTAAAAAAATCTCTATTTCCTCTGCCTGTCTTCAAGAATGACAATTTTAGTTCATTATCTTTGTAAATTTGGGGAGTTCTTCTCCCCTTGTCGTCGTCGTCATCCTTGTTGTTTTCTTTATTGTTGTTGTGCAGTTGAATGAGAGTGAGCAGCTGGGTAAAATTACAGGGATATATAATACCTACTTAGTACTTGCTAGAGGGAAATGAGTGTATCAACGTTGATACTATTATATAGCATAGACTACACAACTACAATTATTATTATTATTTAGTTAAGAACAATCTTTTTCTTGAATTGTTTCCTTTTTTACTCTTCTTGGCAAGACTTTGGAGAGGCAGACGAGGAGAGGGTGAAAATCATTCTTCTCGTCATTTGTCCTTTTATTACAAATATACAACAAAACAAATCTATTTAAAAATTTCAAGTCGTAAACATTAAAATTTAGAGCTTTTCCTCTTTCCTCCTATCCTCTGCTTTACTACGCTATGCTATTGTATTGGAGTGGAGTGGAACTTTTCCCTTTTTTTAATGTGTCTTTGGAATAATGCTCACATAATTTTTTTGACCCACTCACTCTAGTCCAATCTTGTACATGTTTATTGTATGTACACACTAGTGAATGGGTGTGTGTGTATGGAAGTACATAGAGGCTGACTGCCTTCTGGTCTATTTTCATGAAAATATTCAACTGATGATGACTGGCGTGAGATTCAAGTATTTTGAGGCTTCTCTCTGTTGTTTTGGGTCTAGAGGCGAAAGGCGAAAGCTGAGGATTCCATAGCAAATGAAATTATGCGCAGAGAGAGAGAGAGAGAGAGAGAGAAGGGGAAGAATTCTTGTCAAGAAAAAAAATGAAATTTTCATCGCTTTTCTTGAAAAGTTGTTTCGAACTGACACAAACCTGTCAAAACATGTACTGCATAATTTTTAGAGTACGCTAATTCCTGCGCGACTCATCCCGAGATGTGAGGGTGTTTGGTGGGTCTTTTCAATTTGTTTACTTTTTCTTCAGTGAAGATTTTCATAGTGTTTTTTCTTCTCTCTCTCTCTGGCTGAGAGGGAGACTGGTGAAATCTTTGTGAATTTGTATATGCACTTCAAAAAAAGATAATTGTTTGTTGTCACTATGTATTCGAGGGTTATTCAATTGTTCTGAAAGCTGGATTCAAGTCAGGAAAAAACGCATTTTCTCAATATGTATAATAGACTGTCTCAAAACTTTGTATTTTTGAAAGAGGCGAGTTAAAAGTTAAGGTCGTCTTTTTCTTCTCATTCTCCTCTGTATACATTTATAAAAGAGTAAAGTTTGTACCAGCAGAAGAATTACTATGCAGTGCATGGAAGTCTTAAATTTTTTTCCTGTGTAGAAAAAAATACGAGTTTTAGCTTTTGAAAAGCCTGGCTACCATGGCATGGTCGGGATGGAGGTGTGTTGAAAATCTATTCTCTGACTAAAATGTGAATAAATGTAGATGGAACACAAAAAAAGGAGCAAATAGAAAAAAATATGTACTCGTAGATATTTACTGTCTTTAGCTTCTGTGTCTCTCCTATCGATTGTCATTGTTAGTCTGAATAAAAAAAATTAAATGATAGCTTACAAATTAAGTATTCACAGTCCTTCGTTAAGAGACCAGGATTTCGACTTGAAGGGAGGTACAGTGTAAAGGAATAGAGAGAGGGGGGGGGGAACTGTAATAACATGGACAAAAGTCAAGTCTCTTTTGCATTACAATGCAAGTAGGTAGACATGAGCACGTTTTTTGTTTTTTTTCTCCTCCAATTTTTTTTGCAATATCTCCTGACGTGAAAGACACAGACAGAGAGTGAGAGAGAGATGTTTGTTGCAAATTCATGCAAATGTACAAAGGAGGAAAGGAGAGTATATAATTTAAGAGAGCTTACAGAAGGAGGGTGGATTATACAGATCACATGGCTTCGTATTTTCTATGTTTGCATAATAGACTAGTTTTTTTCCCTTCCTTTTCTTTTGTTCTGTATATATATATAATGATGTATGTAGAGTTGAGACGACTATTAGTTTGCATGATTTACACAAAAAAGTACACAATTTTTTCCTCCTTTACTTGAATATTGAGCTGAGGGGGGAGGAGGAGGAGAAGAAGAAACATTTTATTTTGAAATGAAATGATCAGATGTATAACAAATAATATGATTATTTTGTGTCAAAAAGACGAGGGGGGCATGTCATCTGCTGCTATGTAGGAAAATCACTCTCCTCCATTGTGTACAGAGTGTGTGTCAGTGTGTGTGTGTGGCTACACAAAGCAACACAGTAGAGAAAAGAGAGTGATGATGATGATGGATGAACCATTATTGAACAGCTTTACCCATTTACCATACTTCTCAGACTCTCTCTCTTAAAAGTTTGTAAAATTTGGATCCTATCTTTTTGTCTTCTCTCCCATTCTGTGTTTGCAGAGTGAATGACAAAGAATGAGATAATAGACACAGACAAATAGACACACAGTTCATATTTTACTTGTTGTTCGGCACAGTATCCGCGAGCTTGTTTCTTTTACACACACACGCTGTACACTGTGTGTGTCTGTGTCTGGGTGAACAAATTGCGAACCTGACAGTTGATAATAATAATGATTGGAGAATGTAAAAATATTGGGCTGAGGATAATTTATTACGAGTTTACTACAATTACGGAAAAAAGTGAATGCTGAATCCATATGCTTTAGCTCTTGCTCTTGTGTGTGTGTGTGTGTGTGTGTGTGTGTGTGTAGAGTGTGGAGAAAGAGTTTTGCAAAATGATTATACACTAAATATTTCGAACATTAAGCTCTCATGCTTTGATAGTGCAATGTAAGTACGAGAGAGAGGGATGTCTGTGTATGATTTAATCATTGTCAAAAAATAATTTTTTGTCTCCTCATACTCCCTCCTCTCTCTCTTGTCATTGTGTGTTGACTCAGATGGTGAGAGTATTGAGTATGTGTGTGTAGGGAAGAGAGTGTGGACTATATAATTTTTTCCGTCATTTGTAAACTGTGGATGTGGATGTAGTGTGTGTGTGTGTGTTTATGCTGAAGTTGAAGCAAGGATTCTTTGTGGTCTCTCTTTCAAAATTCTGGTTGGCAGTTTGACACTCTACTTTAATTCTTTGTAATGTAATTCCTGTAATTATTATTTGAGAGAGACGAGGATGACGACGATATGGAGTATAATCTTTTAAAAAGCAATTAGAGGAACTCTAGCAACGGTAGCTCTACAGATACAACAACAAGAACTACAACTTCTCTCTTTTTCTTTACATATGGGTGTAGGACATGTGTGTGTGTCATAATAGTTGATGAATTAAATGTAAGTATTGTCGTTAGAGAGGAGGAGGAGAGAAAGAGGGGATGAACAAGTACTTGGTCTTTTTCTCACTCTTTTCGAAGAGAGGCAGGGAGAGGGAGGAAAATAACAGTGGGGATAATATATAACGTTTTTTAACTATCATAATCATCTGAGTAATAAAAGGCAGTTAGTAGATCCACATTACATTAGATTCTAACAAATAATGACAGAATTCAAACACAACTTACTTTAACTTACTGGTCATCATGTTCAAACGTGCTACAATATCTGTATAGGGGGGGGGGGGAGGGAATTTGAGCGAAAATTTCCAATTGCAAATCCTTCTCTTTATTGCTCTCCTCCTTCTATACTCGTTACAACACGATATGTCAAGTATTAACGAGAGGAGGGAGGGTGACAAAAAAAAAATCTATTATATCAAGAATGGAGTTCTCCTTTTGGGGTTTTGACAAATGAATATTTTTTGTGGGTCCACTTGGTAAAATGTAGCAAAAGTGGGATTGACACAAGAGAGAGAAAAGAGAGTAGCAAATGAGTTTTTGCTCAACTTGTGTGCAAAATGTGGTAAGACAAAAAGGAATTAGGATTTACCATTTTTTTTGAAAAAAATATATGCTCTCCACAAAACTCTCTTTACTATGGCAGTATTGAGGAGGGAGAGGGAAGGATAATGTACAATTGCTTTAGTTTTAGTGTTAGAAAGCTGCAGTGTGTGTGTCTCTTGTTGTTTGTTTCATCCTGCGCTCTGCAGTATAATTTTTGCCATCGTCATTTCCATTTCCTATTTAGTTTTTTCCCCTCCTCCCTCTGTTTTGTTTCCCCACTTTGGAGTTTGAGAAGAAAATAGACAGAGAGAGAGGCAGAAAGTAGAGGAGTGGAAGAAGAGAAAAACAGGGGCTGCACCTCTTATTATATTATTATTATTTTTGTCATTGTCGTCTAATTCTATGTGATGGTGTCTCTACTCTATCCGACGCCTCTACGATTAGTGTGGTTGACAGTTTCTCTGTCTCTCTCTCAATTGACAAGCACCTGTAGAGTTAGAGTAGCCACTCTTCTCTCTGTCATTATGATTATGACAGGGGTAGCTTACTGTTTTTTTTCTTACATTAAAATATATATGAGAATAGAGTGGAGAGTTGACAGGTTTTGCCTTTTAGTTTTTGACTCTTTTTTCCCCTTACTTTCAATTAGACTGACAAAAATAGAATAGTCTCTCTTCTTCCTCATCCTATTTCTTGATTGAAATGCAACGCAATTGGAGGGGGGAATTAAAATTACGAATCGTGGAATACACACACTTTTTCTCGAGTTGTCCTCAACTTTTGAGATTGTGTATTATTTTCTCTGACTCCTACTGCAATGGCTAGGCTGCAACCCAGGGACTTATAAAGTGAGGGAATTTCCTTTAATTGTCAATTGTTGTGTGGAGTGGAGTGGCGTAATTATTCTGATATTGTATTTTATTGGATTGAATGCACTGACAAGAGGAGGAGGAATGGTGGGAGGCGGTTGAAGACAGACAAAGCGCTAATTATTTTTCTGCATTTTTTACTTTTTCTTTTATTACAATTTTAACAATTATTATTGTGTAGATCCCCCTCACACACACCACACACCACCATCATCGTATAAGCAGGTATATATATGAGGACTGTGGATGTAAAGAGAATTTTTGCCATTCTCACGGCGAGACAACACAAAAATTTAGAATCATATTCGAACCTCCAATTTTCTTTCCTCTCTTTTCTTGTGTTTGTGTGTGTCCTGTGCGACAACAAACGTGTCTGCAAGGTGTGTGATGCGATGTAGAGTAATAATGATGTAATTGACGCGAGTTTTGTCAGACATGAATATTTATTATTACACATTAGACAGTGACGGTGTGTGTGTGTGTTGGGTGTTGGGTGGGGGAGGTTTATGATGAGAACGAGATGGGATCAAAATATGAGATGGAGACAGGATAAAGAGAGAGAGAGGCTGTGTCAGGATTATTGATGAAAGTTTTGGGACGGCTTGTGTCCATGCAATAATTCCATTGCACTGTGTTGTGTGTGTGGATGTGTGACGAGGATTTCTCACTTTTTCCACTCGTTTTTATTTTTCATTTGAAAAAAATGCTGCACATAGTCTCTTCCCTCAGTCTTTCTCTGTGTGTGTGTGCCTTCCCTAATAATAATAACATTTTGCACGTGAGAGTAAAATATGTCTTGTTTGTCATGTTTCGCCTAGGCATTAAATGATGATGGTGCAGTATAACGTCACTTAATGGGCCATAATGTAGTTTTTTTGAGAAAATATTATTCTCTATATTCTACAGATATGCAAGTACCGTAATGACTCAATTAGAACACGGGCATCTAATACAACCCGGGCACCAATTATAACCCGGGGGTCCAATATTAGAATATTAGGCACACACACGTGTATAGCTGTGTATTTTTTATTCCATTTTTAAGGGCTCAGTCGCAAACCTTTATCATTGCAACCTTTCCCTTCACATTTTGTCCTTCAACGACCTTCAGCATTTTCCAAACTCAAAATCTATTTTTATCGGCTGAACCATGCCTAAAAAATCCATAAAGTTAGTAACGATCATTGACAATCCAACTTTTCTCTCAACAACATTGTATTATTTCCATACTTTCATTTAATCAACTTACAGGGGGGGTTATTTTTCTTTCCCATTATTTCTACATATTTCCACGTGATTAAAATCTCGAGAAAAGTTTTAATTATGACTACCACGAGAAAATTCTATACTGTCGACTTTGACCTGGAAGGAGTGAAATTTGCTGCGGAGAATTCTAATGAAAAACCTGCTAGGACTTACAGTGTGGCAATTAAATCCATTCGGGAATGGAAGAAGCAGAAACCAAAACTGGGTAAGTTAACCAAATACATTTTAGAAAAGAGAATTTAAGTCAACCTGTTCACCACGATTTCCTATACATGAATTAGTTTATATTACAAATCCTTATTCAATTTGCATTTTCCTTTATTTTCTGGTCATTTTAGAAGAGTTAAGTGGAGCCAAAACAGGTGTGAAAAGGAGAAGATTTGAAGGAGGAGGATCGAAAAAATATAGTGAGAAATTGGATCAAGAGTTGTACGACTGGATTATGGAGACTCGGGAAAAAAATATTCGTGTCTCCCGAAAAAGGATTAGAAATAAGGCTCTTGAATTGTGGCCACAGTGTGACGACTTGCATGAAAGTAGGAAGCCACTCAAGACAACCACGGGTTGGGTGCAGCTTTTCCTCAAGCGTAATAATTTCACTATTCGTCGTCGTACTACAGTGACCCAGAAGGAACCAAAGGACTACGTCCAGAAAATTGCGTCATTTGTCGCGTATTCCTCCAGAGTTAGAAAAAATAATAATATTCAAGATGTGAATGTCATTGCAATGAACGAAACTCCACTCTGGTTTGATGCCGTCGCCAACACTATCGTCGAGACTGTGGGAGCAAAAACAATCGCAGTGAAATCTACAAGGCATGAAAAGTGTAAGGCTACAATAATTCTCGCAGCAAAAGGAGACGGAACAAAGATGAAACCATTCATCATATTCAAGGGCGCCAAAAGGGAAGTGGCATCCATGTGTAGGGATCCAGCTATTACTGGAGTCAAGGTTGCGACACAAGAGAAGGGAAATGTAGGCAGTCAACTCATCTTGACTTGGTTGGGCTAGGTTTTCGGGCGGTTCAACTTTGGAACCCGACTTTTGGTTTGGGACTCACACGCTTGTCATATTAGTACTAAAACCAAGGAGTACTTGAACACTTTCAACACCAAAATGGCAGTTGTCCCTGGAGGATGTAAAAAGTACATTCAAGCTCCCGATGTGGCCTGGAATCGACCATTCAAACAACATATCCAAGACCTTTATGACGAGTGGATGAGTGATGAGACAAATGTGAGCTACACACCAGCTGGAAATTTGAGAGCCGCTCCGCTTGGGTTAATTGTGGAATGGATCAAGACTGCTTGGGAGAAACTATCAACTGACCTCATTAAGGATTCATTCAAGTCATGTGGCCTAACTGTTAATCCTGGCGGTTCTGAAGACAATCTCATACACTGCATGAGGTACGGGCAACCATGTAGAGATGAATGGGATATTTTGTTAAATTATCAAGACAAATAATGGAGGATGCAATTGAATTGGTTGATGAGGAAGAGATTCCAGAGGAAATGATCATTGAGGACGACAGTGATGATGAAATCCCCTAGGATGTTCAATGGACTGACTCAGAATAAAATAAAATATCAAGTTTCAAACATGATTTTTTAAAAATGCAATACTTGTAAGAAATATTAGTCGTGCTTGGAAAAATTCCTGTTTGTTTACGAGTTATAAAATAATTTCTTATCCTGAATTTAGAATATAAGCCGGGCATCAAATAAAACCCGGGTCTAGCGTCGTAAATTTGGAATAAAACCCGGGGGTTCTAATTGAGTCATTACGGTATACCATAATACACAGACACACATGAAATCAAAAATATATGAATAATATATATAGCTATAGGCGGTGTATTAATACAGTAATTTTTCTATATGACTCTTCTTCTCATTTTCCCGTTTCTCTCTCTGTTTTTTTGCATACCCTATCCCAAGTCCGCGTATGTTTTTTTTTGCATAATTTTGCAATGAAGGGAGAGATGTGTGCTAGAAAAATATGTACTGTGCACACACACTCTTCAACTACAGGCACAGACTTGTGAGAGGGTATATAGATTTGATGGTGAATTTTAATTATTTTTTTCCCCTTGTGCTACATTTGAGTGCAAATATGTGTTTTTAAAGGTGTACACCTCAAAAATGTATAAATATATTTCATGTTATATGCATGGGTGGAAAAAAGGACTTTTTTTTCTATTTTTCTACTCGCAATTTATTACAGCATTCCGAATTGTATTGTCCTCTGTTGTGCAAAATGGAATGTGCTCTTATATTCATCCCAGTATTATCTTTCAGAGGAAATGAGCTTGCTCCGTCAACCATGCTGTGTGTGTGTGTCATTGTGTAGTTGATGTGGAGTATGGTTCTTTTTTCTCGGTCTTTTCAATTTGACCGGGGGATGGTTAACCTTGAGTGTGGAGGGACAGAGATGATGAAGGTAATGGGAGAAATTAGTAGTTCAGAATCGTTCAAAATGATTCTCATCTTTTTCTCTCTCTGCTTCTGTTACGCCCAACGTCATTATCCTGATGGTGGGTCTCGGTTCGTTCTCCTCCTTCCTCCTGACCATTTGACATTTGGCATGTGAAGGAAATTTGTTGGAAATTCAATATCAAATTTAATCCATTATATCACATCATATTCTATTAATAGCATATAACACTGAAGGGTCAGTTGAACTTGCGCGCCACAAGACCCAAGTTCATCTATACATGAGAATTTTTGAGCTAATAGCATTTCGTAATGGTTATTGACTTTGGATTTTCTCCTCATATTTCCTTTATATTTGGATTTATAGTAATTTATACTCAAATCCATTATAGGCGGAGTCTAAATTTATGAGGGTTTGGGTTAGGCTGCCCATGGGCTTGGTGAAATCATCCTTTTTGCACATTACGAAAATCATTGTTGTTGTTGTCATCATGAAGGATTAATTGATGAATGTACAATACACACTCATTGGATTGTGTGTGTGTATGTGTTGGGATAATTTCTCATTTGAAATCAATACTTTTACATTCCTTTTGATTTTAAAATAATTTTCCAAATGCAAACTCTCTGCCATACTTTTAACTAGCCCCTCCATTGCTTTTGGTTGTGTATAAAAAATACATAAAATTCACAAAGAGAAATTTGTGATCCTGAATGGAGGATAATAAATTTGTAACTGCACCTGTACAATGCAGTGCAACGTGTGTGTGTG
This sequence comes from Pygmarrhopalites habei, assembly GCA_009870185.1. Lineage (NCBI taxonomy): Eukaryota > Metazoa > Arthropoda > Collembola > Symphypleona > Arrhopalitidae > Pygmarrhopalites > Pygmarrhopalites habei. Next base: position 23,986 of record WJFB01000978.1, on the reverse strand, counting down.
TCGTGGACATTGGAGAATAGCTCAGAGTGATGTACACAATTTGATAGAATATTTATGCGGAATCCTTTTTGTACGGAGAGACAGTACCAGACTAAAATGTTTGACGACGAGCGAGGTTTTGTGGCCAAAGGCTAAGGACATATGAGAATGAGATTTAAAATTCTTGACAAGGTCAAGCCCACCGGGTAAAAATAGAGTGGGGAGGAGGGAAGGACAGGATGAGTCGAATTAGGATTGACTTCAAGACACATTGATGAAATCCGCTTTCTTCTCTCTCTCAACACTTGAGTATATTTGATGTGCACATTGTACAGTTGGGTGTATGCAGGTGGAATTACAACTGTTGTGATATGAACAAGGTTAAACAATGTGTGTCTTACGGAGGGAGGGAGGGAGGAGTGAATAGAACCAGAACAAAAGTGTGTTCTATAATAATAAAAATTTCAAGACAATTGTGTGAACCACCATGAGCCAAAAGAGAGAGAGAGAGAGAAAGAGAGGTAGCCCCACAGCTAAACTGACATGAGAGTCAAACATCCATTTGGATTTCCTTCCCTTGTTCTCCTCTTTTTCTATCACAACACACACACACACTATACACTGCAATGTGTGTGTGTTGATGGAAGGTAAGGAAGGGAAACATTTCTAATCTACAATTCATATTTCTGTGTACAACATTTATAGGGATACGATGCAGTTCCACTGAGAAGTTCAGAAAACCATAACGAGTCAGTATAAAAACAATCAGTTGGATTGATTGTCTTTCCCCTCCTCCTTCTCCTCCTCATATAGGAAAATGTGGTAATGATAGAGATAGAGGAGGATGAGGGAACTTCAATTCAGTTACCTTCACATTCGATGGTGGACTATTATTATTGATATTTAATCATATGCTGCAGTTTGGTGCCCATCCACCCATCACTATCTGTGTGTGTGTGGTAATTTAGGAAGATGCTAACGGTTGATCATTGGGCTAGGTATTTAGGGAAAAACAAGGATTTAGAGTGTGTGGTCCTGTACAAAATGATATTTTTGTTATAATCAAGAAAAAGTGAGACAGACAGGGAGAGACTCGTGGAGGTGATGCTTTTGAATAATAATAAGAAACTAGCACATGTGACAATGCAGTGTAATGTGTATGGTATTGTAATGGAGGGGATTAGAATGATAGGTGGATGTCAATTTGATTTTATTGATGAGACTCCTTCTCATTTTTGAAGAATAGGTTTTTGATATTGTAGTAGAAGAAGTAGAAGAGGGAGGATCGAGAAGGTGTGATGGCAAAAGTAAGCCGATCGTCTTGGTTCACTAGGTTTGCTTCATGAGTTTTCCCTGCCATGGCCTCTCTCCTTTCCTCCTTCCTCGTCTCTGTCTCTTTCCACAAAAATCTACACACCTCACAACAGACGGAGGCCTCAATTCTGAGCTACGATACTATACTACACGATGGGGATGGGGATGGTGTGTGTGTGTGTGGAAAGGAAATTGTCATGGACACGTTCCCCATTCCTTGGCTTTCGTCACTTGAATTACCTACAAAGTATAATGGTATGGAGATCCCACATTTTTGTATATAGAGTGAGAGTCGTGATAGGAGAGTGACTGGCACAGGACGGGATTCAAAGGACCTCAAGTCAACTCTTCTCTCTCAACTGTTGTGCTGTGCTGTGTGTGTGTGTGTGATGAATCAGGAATTTGACAGATGACAATCCCATAGTCCATCGTATCGTACGTATGTCGTGGGGAGTAAATAAGTCTTACAAATAACAGTATCGACTTTTTTCCCATCCTCGGAACAGAAGCAGAAGCTAGGAGGAGGAGGGAAGGAATGATTATGCGGGAGATAGAGATATAGAATGACAGACTGCCAATACATAGTATAGGAATATTGCAGTGGAGTTGAATTGAGTAATTCCCAATTTATTAGCCCCTAGGAGAATTAAGGATGGACTTTTTCTCGGCATTTGTGCCTCTGTGCCTGTGAGTGACTTTTGCGAAACGGTAAGTTGATCGATCAATAATGATGAGAGAGATACTTGACAGTTGTAATTGTGTAGTCTCGTGTGTGTGTGTGTGAAAAAATATATTGACTGCCATCAGCGACTACCATTTTCATGTGTGTGTGTGTGCTCCACCTTGAAGTAACATTGAAGAAGGGAGGGTGACAGAGCGTGTGTTTGGGGGATGATAAAAATGTTGATGATCAAAATGTAATTATTTTTGAGTCTTTGCTCATGTTATTTAATTACATTCCTGTCAGCCTCCCATTGATTGACTTTGTTGTTTGGCGTTATTTGCCTATTTTGTTTTTATTCGAGAGCCCTACTTGTCTAGTCTATCGTATCCTCATCTCTCGGCTCATCCTCCTCCCTCCTCCTCTTTCAGCCGTCGATCTGCTCTCGACTTTGGCGTAATATTGAGAGTTCCGGATGAGGAGGAGGAGGGGGAGAGGAAACAGGTCGGAGAAAATTGATCGTGTCATCATCATCATCATGGTGATGATCCACATGGACATTTTTGTTACCAACTAAAGGGAATGGTGTGTGTGTGGAGACTCTTCCTGTTCAAAAAGGGAAAAACTGGCTGCACTACTGTAATAATAAGTAACTACGGTGTGTGTGTGGATACCAAGTTACGTTTGTGACATGAGGGTCTTTTGTATTTCTACGCTCTCCGCCTCATCATCTGTGTTTTTTTTTTGTTTTGTAACTGACTGTCTACATTTAAGACAATACATACAGTCTCTCTTTTTCTGTGGCTCTCTTTGTGTGTGTGTGTGTAATGGATCTTTACCTTTGGCTGTCAGCTGTTGTGAGCCCCTGGGGGACCTTTTGTGTTAAAATTTTTGTAAGTTTTCTTTAAAGCCTCATTTTCACACTCAGTCTGTCGCGCGAGTTGACTGCCTTTTCTATCTCTCATCTCTCTTTCTGCCTCTGTCTCTCTCTCTTGTCTCGGGTTGTGTGTGTGTGTCGGCTGGTGTTGAAATTGATGTCTGTAATCCAAAATCTGGATGACAGTTTGTGTCGGTGTGAGATAGTTGCACATGTCGACTTATTATCAGGATGTGTATATCTACACCTTCTGTACACAGACACACACGAATATAACAGCGGCTGTCTTTTTCCACTTTGACTTGTATATCCATAGATATTGTTTCCACATTTTTGATACATTGTATTACCTTTACGTCTGTGTGTTTGTTCAATATGTCCACTTTTACTTGGGCTGTCCACTGGGGCTAAGAAATCAGTTTTAATTCACCATTAAATAGAATTTTTTTGTCGTCCTCGTCAATGAGTGGAAAAATGTGTGTGTGTGCTTGTGTACTACACACACACGAGAGAAGAGTTGACTGGTGACAGGACTACTCCTGTCTCTGGGATGAAGGATGAGTTGCTAAAAAATGAGAGCACAGTTGTAAATGAGACGGTCGTCCGGTGAATGACGAATCTAAAAAGTCATCAGATTGATGAAAATGAGGATTATAGCCATTAGTAAAATGTCTCCACTTTTTTCCTCCCCCCCCCCCCCCTCTCTCTCTCTCTCAATGTAAGTAAAGCGTGGGGACGGGTGTGTGTGTGTGTGAATTTAGAATGTGGGTTTTGAAACATGAGAGCGGATTGGATTTGCGTCGGTGTTTTTATGCAAATTTTCATTTGAAAGGTGTCCCTCAATGGTTTAGATTGCAGTGTGTACATACGTGAGAGAGAGAAAGAGAAAGAGGAAGATGAAGAGTTGCTATGATTTTTCTTCATCTTGTTGATTCTTTGCTGATTACTGTCTCTGAAGCTGCTCCTGGGCTCATGGCCCATAGGATACCATCCAGTTTTCATCATTTTAATCAACATCGTTTTTATACGTGTGTGTGTACACTGTCATTCTTTTGTAAAGTGCAGTGTGCCAGTGTGGCAATTTTTTTCTTCCCCATTTGATGGTGGAAAAGTGTCGGGATGGATTCATGGCTTCAAGGTTTAAACTTTAACAGAGCTTGAAGGGTTTCTTTTTATACAAATACACACACAAAGCGTTACTGTTGGGATGTGTGTGTGTTTGTTTTTGCACTGTTCATATAATATATAAAAATGGATTTTACATGCTCCATCGTCCAGTCCTCTTTCTCTATTTTCCCAGAAATTGAGTTTGGAAAATTGGAGAGGAGAGTCAGCTGTTTTTTCCTTGTCCAAAAAACCCAAGTTTTTATTGTACTCCTTATTGTGGAAGAATTGAAGCATGATCATCTCGTATGTCTGATCACATGGCTCTGTGTTGCAAGTAGGTTATGCAAATTGTAGTAAATACTTTTTATTCCTACTTTGTTATCCCCTCTGCCTGTTGTGTGTGTGTGTGTCTCCATGACTTTCTTGTAGTTTCTTGCTTGTAGTTCTCTCAGTTTTATGACCGTACAATGAAGTGGTTTATCAAATTGCTCCAAGTGCGTATCCGTGTGTGTGTACATACATGTGTATTGTGTACACACAGAAAAACTATTGTTAATTGCATACATGTGCATTCACAGTTCAGCCCAGTGCATTACACACACACACAAGATAGAACATACGAAATAAGGATTTGATTCTTTAAAAACAGTTTTTAAAGGGACGTTTCAAAAAGGATGTAAGTCCACGTGGAGAAGAAGAGTTTCTTATGTTTACGTGTTAATACTTGACTGACACACACACTTGCTCTCTAGTGTGTGTTATGTGTGTGGAGAGAGAGACGATAATATGACACCCTTGGGATGTTTGTTCATTGGGAGTTGGGACTCGTGTAAATGGAAATGAAGTGGTGCTAAGAATAATGACAAATAAATACCGTTTTCTCTCTATCTCGATTCCGAATAGAAATGTTATGTTGTATAGACAGACAAGAAATAAGAATGGGCAGAGAATTACTGAGGTAAATGCTGAGAATTCTACTCCTGCCTTTTACTACACACTTGTTATGTATTTAATGTGTGGATTCGGACCTTGACTCTGCTTTAAGATGGAAAAAAGAGCAAATTGTATCACCTCCGTTGGGATGCTCATGAGACAAGTAGTATCATTGTTGTGGAGAAAAGAGACAAGATTTTTTTTGAGGAAGCGCAGACAGACCAGAAGGGATTTGACAGCCTACAAGACTAAGTAGAGAAATCCACAGTAAAATACAAATCTACCGTATTCTCTTGTTAATTGAACCGGGATCTTCCAACAATTTTTTCTTACGTTGTTGTTATGCAGAACCCGGATTTTTAATTACGAGTAGATATACAGGGTATATATCGGATCCTTGCCACATTTTTAAAAAATATTTTGCTAAATTGGAAAAGTAGTATTTGTTTAGAATACGGTATTTGATTCCATTGATTGTAGTGTCTTGTGTTGTGATTGTGAAAACAGTGAAGGAGTAATTGCAGAGGAGATAATTCGAGTTTCCCATTCCGACACATTTTATTATTATCTCTCTCTCTCTCTCTCTCTCTCCATTGTTTCCCCGGCGCTTGGACTCTATTGTTATGATTTCTTGTGTGCAGTCACAATGTGTGTGTACTGTGTATGCTAGTGGATGTGTGTGTGTGGAGGGGGAAGGGCTTGTTCTCCTGAGTACGGCAACAATGTTCCATTTCCGGTTGTCTGTCCTCCTCTCTCCCGACAATCCTTTTGGCTGGTGACTACAGAGTATGAAAAAAAAGAGTTAAAGAGCGTCAAGCTTGAGTTGTGTAGGTTCCTGAGCTTCAAAACCCAACGTCCTTATTAATTACGCAAAACACTGGAGATGTTGTTGTTGTTTTTTGTGACTTCCGGATGTCAGCGTGTTGTGTTCCCTTTGATGAGGACCAATGTAACATCAGCTGTCCTCCTCCCTCCTTCAGTTATAATATCCTTTATATCTGGGGGAAATGAACAAAATGGCAGTCAGTCTGATTACCATCGTGCGTACTAAAGTATACACAACACAACAACAAATTGGATAATGAAGTGACACAATGAGGGAAATGTATTTTTTTTCTGTGGAGGAATTTTTTGAAAGTTGGGAGATGGAGTGATGACAAGGTTCAGGGTTCAGGTACATCAAGTAGAGAGCATGAGAGAGAGAGAGAGGGGAGAGAGAAGTGTGTGGTTTAAGTTGATATGGGAAATGTTAATGGGAGTTAATTAAAAAAGTTAAATTCTTTACGCCACTCACCCTTCTGTCCAAATATAATAGCCATGTACCCCTGTGTGTGTGTTTATAAAACGTTTATCATGATGAGGGTAGGGAGTGCGTAATGTAGACTACAAGCGTGTGTGTGTGAACAAGATCCCTGTGGTATTTTGACTGTTGAATTTCGGTCAGTGGAGTAAATGAATATTAGAATAAAAAATGTGTGTAGTGCAATAATAAAGTGTTAGTCAAGGCCTTTTCTTCTCCTCCTCTTTTGAGAGTTCTGAGACTCCGTCTTGTCCATCTTTTTGCTGGTGAGGCCAAGAGTCTGGTTCTCTCTTTCCTGTTCTGTTGTTGTCGTAGGTATTTATATTCATGTTTTTCTTCATGTTTAATGGGACGGAGGGTAGGAAGAAAAGGTGTAAAATGCATGGATAAAAAAAGTTGGTGTCACTACCTGCCCCCAAGTCTATTAAAGACATACATCATCATCCAATGGAATTGGCATCAAATGGGTAGGCACACATTATAGACGGAGTAGTAAGTAAGTAACCTGGCTGCTTTTGTCCACTGTGTCCTACTCGTTGTGTGTGTGTGTGTTATGACAAGTTGATGGTGCAAAATGGAAGATGAGAAAGAGGATGAGAGTTTGGAAGAGCACGAACAACTTTGAGATGAAAGGAGAAGAAAAAGAGGTTACACAGATTAGACATGAGTAAAATGGTGTGTGTGTGTGTGTGTGGAGTAAATGACTGGTTGAGTAATGTTATGTCTTGACTCTTTATCTCTGTATTATTATAATGTATTGGGACTCGTCTCATCATCTATCCTTACTTTTAGCCCAGGGAAATCCTTCTCTCTCTCTCTTGGTCTGTTCAGGATGGATAGAATCATGTCAATTTATTTATCTCTCTCTTTCTCTCTTTCTACTGCTACCGTTGTTATAATGTGAGGGGTGAAATGTTGAAGGTAGTCAGTGTATTAATAATTACTTACTTTACTCTGTAGAATAATTACAGGGAGAGAAGATGGGAGCAGTATTTTGACTTAGCTCTACATTCTTCATTCCCGTATGACTTTGCCTCTGATGGATACATTACTTGTACCTGTCCTGTCTCTTTTGTGTGTCCTGGTCATGTCATCGCTCGTCAGGGATCGTGTGTCTCTGAATATTACCCGGAGGGTTTGGAAGGATAATTGGGAATATAATGTTCATGAAGTTACATGGAGAGTTACACAGTCAAACAAGGATATTTCCCATTAGGATCATAATTCTAACAGTTCAATCTGTCCTTCCCTTTTGCTCTACTCTACTCTTCTTCGTCCGAATGGATTGGATTTTGGGAGGAGGAAACCTTGTTAATTTTGTGTCATTACAATTAGACGTCGCTGTCTTTTCAGTTTTGACTGAGTTATCAAGAAAACTGGCCTTCTCTCTCTCTACATTCCACTTGTCTCATAATTCTAATTATATTGCTCATTGTTAATCTCCATTTGCTACTATTGGCAGGGAACCCTAGTGTGTGTGTGTGTGTGTGTGTGTGTATGTGTGTGTGAAGGGATAGTGCCAAACATACATTTTCCATGGAGCTTCATGAATTTTGGTCTCTGATCAAGGCACACACTTCTTCTCGATATGTATTCTCGTTGACTACTTGTGGTCTGGATTCCTCCACGTCCAATCCTTTTTCATTGTCAACGACACACACACATTGTAGAGCGATCATACTGCGTAAGATATAGATATATAGGACAGTGTGGATGATGATGTGTGTGTGTTAAATGCACATAACCTCACGTTTTCCCCCTGTCTTTCTCTCTCTCTTTCCTACTCTCACGAAACTCATTTACATTCTTGTCATCCCGACTCTCTCCATGTCCAACACTCGTACATACACACGTATACACGGAGGGTGAGGGGAGATTTCGTATTTTTTGGCACTCTATTGATACTTGATACTGATACTTGTCAGCTCCTTTTTGGCTCTTCTAACTTGATTAGTTGAATACATTTTAGTTGGTTAAAATGTCAGAATTAAATACTACGCATGTTCAACGTCTCTCCCCCTCTCTTCATTTAATTACGTGACAATGATCATCAACCTTTGCTACAGCAGTCCATAAAAGAGAGGGAGAAAAGTGGGGGGAGTTGAATAAGAATGTGAGAAAAGAACGGGAGTGAACTTTATCATGTGTATCATCACTGAGAGCACACACACAATACGTGTAACCGTACATATTGTAGTAGAGTGTCAATTGGACGGTCATAAATGTGGTGGTGTGTTGGTGGTGGTGATGGTGTGTGTGTGTGATATGTTAACTTGTTCCCTTGACAGGGGGTTAATTACAGAGGATGCACAAAGTACGTTGGCTAATTGAGAGTCATCCTCATTTTGTGATGGTTGTGTTGATGATGACACGGGTGAGTCCGATGTTTTGTGTGGTTTCTTTCTATTTAATTATGATGATAAACATAATGGAGGATGGATGATGATGAGGGTCACTATTTGACCGTCTTTCCATATTTCTGAGTGATAATACAAAGTGGATGTGACATTGAATAAATCGTCGGGGGAGATAGGGCAAATGGGAAATTATTTTTATCTTTCTCTCTCTCTCTCTTTTGTACTTATTATGCACCACATCATACATAATGCAGTATGCAGTATAGAGATTGTCATTCTGTGACCATTTTTATTCATAGAGATGACTCAATCCATTTCCCAACTGGTCAGTGATAATTAAGACGGAAGAGAAGAAGTCATTAAGATTGAGGGAATCGTGATAAAAAAAATAGGGATTTTCTTGGAAATTTTCAACTCTGTTGCTCCATGGCAAACTGAAAATAATTTTTATTCCTTACAAATTGAGCACAGATTATTAAGTCACAGTTAAACTGAATTCATGTCTGATTCATTTCAATTTCCCATTTGTTTTTTATGCAGCCTTCGGCTAGGGAGAAATATGTGTGGATTTTTCCTCATTTTTCTTGATTCTTAGTTAAGAATTTCTTACTGTTTAATTTTTTTGGTTCAAAGTGGAATGGAGGAAGGAAGTTGATCCTACTCCCTCCCTCATTGGTTAACTGTTGAGTGTGTAAAAATGAGTATTTAGTGGTTATCTTGATTTTTTGGCTAAAACATTTCACACTCTAGTACTGAGATGCTGTTTTTTTCTCGTGTTTACTCAATACTAAATAGTATTTCCCCAATATTTTTTTTGTATTTGTTTATTTGTCTCTTTATTGTTGTGCAGTTATAGTAGGACGTTGGAAAGGTGAGGAATTGAGGATACCGTTGCGGTGTGGTTTGGTGTGGGGAGGGTAGATCAGGAGAGAGAATAGGTTGACTCTGTTCAGTTTTTTGACTGTGGTTTATATTATCTGTTGAAAGAAGAGAATTTTGTACATAATGTGTCGTCCAATTTGGAATAGCGAGAGAAGGAGAGAGAGAGACCAAAAAAGAGAGTGTCTTTTTGGTTTTGTGCGGCTCGGAGAATGGTTTCACACACACACACAAGCACACATTGCATTTTTGATATGATTGTGATGATCGTTTGTAAGAAGAACAGTTTCCTGCTCTTGGCTACTTTACTGGTGGCTACTGATTGACTCACCCCAACAACAACAATAACAATAAGAAGAAGAAGAAGAGTGTGGCCTCCCATTTTTTGCAGAATAAAGTAACAGTGTGAAAAGTAGAGGAAATCGGCTTGATTCTAGCCAATCCTGAACAAGAATCAAAAATTGTTTGAACAATGTTCTTTACTGTGTAAAACGATGTGAACTTACATACGTGGAACACAAGTGTGAGCATAATTAGTACTGTTTGCTTGTGTATGAGGGGCTATCAGTTGTCGATGGGAATCTGGAAAACTAATGCAAGTGTAATGAATGATTATTAATTTGAACCATGGATCTCTCCCTCCTCCTTCTCTCACTACCTTCATTACTAATCATTAAGTTGTGAAGGAGAGGAGGCGGATCAGAAACACACCACATATAAATTGAGAGAGTGAGTGTGTGTGTGTGAGTTGGATGTCGATAGTAGCAAGTGTACATTACACACACATCACCTGTATTATTATGATAGGATTGTATTGATGTGTGTTTGTGGAGAGAGTGTGTGTGTGAGGAAATACATATGATGATGATATAGGTTGACTTTGAGAAGAACAAAGAGTAAATAATGATTGTGCGGTCTCTCTCTCGATGTGTGTCTGTCTGTGTGTTATTCCTTCTATAAAGTTGGGTATGACTCTTGAGTAGTCTACATTATTTCAATATCGAGAAAGAGGGGAGAGGGAAGGTGTGTGTGTTAAGTAGAGTGTTCCTCGTTCTCTCTCATCTTGTTCTTCTTGTTCTTGTTCTGATTGTTTAATTACACTGTTCGAGTGCTCATCAGAAATTGTTGTTGTTCCTCCTCCTCCTGCTGGTTGAATTACACACACAGGTAGACACACACACTTTTTTCCTTTTTTCCATGTCACTTTGTATGAATACTTCTGTGTTCTGGTGTGTGTGTTATTTCTTGTTTAGAGATCCTCTATCTCTGCGGTCAGCCTTTTTTCCTCGTCCCAACAATCCAGCCGGCTTCTCTCTCTCTCTCTCTCTCTCTCTCTCTCTCTGAGTGTGTGTTGTGTGTAATAGTATAGTGATACTGTGTGTACAGGGTTCTTTACTTGATTAAAGATAATAAATGATTAATTATTACCTTCATCTCTATGATCTCTCGGAATTTGTATTGGATATTGGAGATTGTAGTGACCAGTCCACATACGAAACAATGCAGAGAGAAAGAGAGAAACAAGATTTTCATTCATATTTTACGAGATGACTTGAAAACATTTTTATGACGACCATTCAGATGATATAATGTGTACATTGTTCATTGTGTGTGTGTTGTGGACAGGGAATTACAGTCAATTCTAAAATGTTATTCCAAATTTTTATATAATTTTCATCGATTTCACATCTCGTAAAAGAGACACAGATGTGTATGTGTGTGAGAGAGAGAGAGGATGTAGGGGTGTTGGTTATGATGACTTGGAATTGAGGCAGGAGTACACATAGTAATTAGAGTGAATTTTCAAGAAGGGGAAAAAATTGATGTACAGTTAGTAAAATGTGTGTAATAAACAGTTCTATATACTTGTGTCGGCTTGTGTGTGTGTTGACTTTTACATTTTAGAATCAAGTGAAATTATAATAAAGTTGCGGTGACCAGGTTCTTTGATTCCACTCTCTTTCAGTGTTGGAGAGAGAACACAGAGCAGAGAAGAGAGTAGAAATGAAATGTGTGATGGTTGACAGAGTGGTCATATTTAGTTTCCTTGGAATAACTTTTCTCTCAAATTGTTTGATTTGACTCCTTCTCTTACGACATCCACTTTTTGTTGTTGTTGTTTGCTCATTGAGATTGAAGGGATGGTCTGGTTGGTAGAGTCCTTTGATTATCATAATGATCGTGTATAAAACGATCAATAAAAATGATGATCGCACTATGTACTTCTTGTGTAGGGGAGGGAAGCCGTTTTATGTGCGTGTCTTTGTATGTATGTAGTGGAGAAGATGAAGGAAAAGTTTGGGGAATTGGTCCTCACATGTTGACTCTCTTACGTATGTACGACGTCAGGATGAAGAGACGTAATAATTATTTTCCCTATTAAAAAGTCATCCTCATTTTATTTAACTTTGTGATTATGTTGTGTGTGTGTGTGTGTGTGTAGTGGAGGTGATAAAAGGGAGTTTATTGTGCATATCTCTTCTTGGTCGTTTGTCGTAGTGGAGTTAAATGTGAAAAGGAATTGCTCACTCAGTCTGTCATTCATATTGTTGTTGATGGTCTATAGAGAATTGAGCAGGTTTTCCTTCTTCTCTCTTCTCTCATTGTGTGTGTGTGTTTGTGTGGATTTTGTTATATGTGAGAAAAAATGTTTTTTCTCTTCTTTCATCTTTCCTCATCCTGCTCTCTTCTCTGTTCTGGTGTCAAAGGGAGGGAGGGGAGGGGTGTGTGTGTGTTTGTATATGATTGTAGAGATGAAATTTTTCGTGAATCAAAAGCTTGTCAACGTCCGTCTGAGGAGAATAAAAGAGAGAATGGTGTGTGTGTTGTGTGGATATTACTTTATAATATTTTTAAAGTCATCAGACTTTGTGGCTCTTCCGTCTTCTCTTTGATTCTTGTCTTGTGGAAAATGTACAGTAAAAAGAGATGAGGAAAAGTGAATACATACTACATACTTACAAATGTGCAGAGGAGAGGAGGATCATGGATGACAGATGATTCTTCATTCATTTTGAGTTGTTACGCATGAAATTAGAGAAAAACAAGAATGACATAAGCACAAGTACAAAAGATGTGTGTGTGTGTGTCTTTTACAAGGATACTTACAATATATGGAAGATCCAAGTTTACATGATGACACAGGTTGACAGATTCTATCAAAAGAAAATAGAAACGTACAGAAATTTGAAAGAAGGAGGGAAAAGTCTCTTTCTTCGTCTGTACTAAAATTCTACAGTTAATTTTAATATTTTTAATTCAGTCACACTCTTCCATTGTTCCAAACGAATGAACGGAATTTAATCATCAAAATCTGTCCAATTTCCCCCCCACTTTTCATTACTCTAGAATGACTGATGAATTGGACTGATGCAGTATGGAGTGTGTGTGTGCATTGACTTCATTTTTGAATTTTAGTATGACACATTTATTCAACTCTGTCACATTCCCATTCCTCGTCGTAGTGATGATGATGATGATGTATTTTTTTGTCCAAAGTTATTGCGAACTTATATTGCAAACGTGACAAAAGTGCAGAATGCATACAAGATGGAAGGGAAAACCCACACACACCCAAAGCCACACGAGAGATGTAAAAAAGTTTTTTGTCTATTTTAGAAAACCGCAAAGTGACAGGAAAGTAGGTGATGGTTATAAAAATGTATTTTGTGCATTTAGAAAATGGTTCTGACTCACCAGAGAGAACATGTACGATTCAATTTGGAGAGTGTGTGAGAGAGAGACACACACAGGACAGCAGGGGATATTATTGCCATGTTGCAAAAAATTTAGAATTATTGCAAAGTTTGTAAAGTTGACAGTGGACTATGTCAATAATATTAAATGATGACTGCGTGTGTGTATGTGTGGATTGATTATGATTATTGAAGGGGAATGACAGGAGTGTCCTCGGTGACTCCACAAGTTTTCCTCTGACTTGATGGAATTGCATATTATGTTTGTTGTGCTGTGAGTAAAGGTGGAAGTTAACGTAAGTTGAGTTGTTCTGTGTTGTGTGATTATGGAGAGTAGCGGAGCGTGGAAATTATGCAGAGTAGAACATTAACGAGACTGATAATATGTCAGGATTTTATTTTAAAAACCATTATTCCACCACCAACCAAACCATTCCTCTCTCTCTCTCTCTCTCTCTCTTTCTCGTACTTAATACACCTGTGTGTGCTTCCGTGCCTGCTGCAGTTGCTTTATACTTTTGAAGGATATTTGGGATATTTTTTTCCCCTTCGACTCCTTTCCGTTCCACCTTTGCATTGCGTGTGTTTGGTAATTTGAGAGAGAGAGAGAGAGTTGTACATAATAAAAATCCACCACAGAATAGAATAGAGATCAGGGCATTAAAAAAGGGGGCGCAATATAATTATTTGGGACAAGAGATTCAGATGACTGTGTTTCGTAATTTCGAATTTGACCAGACGCACACACACACAGAAGAAGAAAATTTTTGGTACAAATCACATACAAATCTGGATTCAATTCAACATTTTGTACAGGACACAAACACGCACCAATCAACAATACTGTGTTGTGTGCTGTAACAATGAGTTGTAACGAATCGGAAAATAGAATAACACAATATTATTTAATAGTATTCAATTCCCATTTTGTTGGAATTGTTTATTCAGGGTAAGGAAATGTGGACTTCCGCATTTCGTACTATACATTAATGCACATTAATTTGTAGTTGAGTTGAACTTTGATTTTATTTTATTCCAGTTCAATAATTTAGTGAAAATTGATCAGTTTTGAATTTTGAACATGAGCGCCAGACTTTAGGGAGAGTTGACCAACCCAAGATTAAATCTTGTTGTGTATTGGCCTCCATTTCTCCTTTTCACAAAAAAAAATTTGGTCCAGAATAAAAAGAGAGTAAAGAAAAAGTAGATTTAAATATAGAATAAGATGCATATTGTAGGACTTTGGTCACGTTGTCAGTCCATCAGGAGGAAAATGATTGTTGAATCTTTTCCTTTTTTTTCTCATTTGGATTTTGTACAGTGGAAAAGTAGGGAATGGACATCGACAATCGGCAAAACTTCTTTTTTTTCTCCTCCGTTTCTCCTTCTCATCTTCTCTTTCTCGATCTCTGTTGTTGTTGATCATGTTTCGTCGGGACTGCCATGGTCTATTGATATGGATTGTGTGGAGAGATAACGTCAAGAACGAGAGAGATTCGTCTATTGAGAAAAAGGGGGATCTATCTTTAGATATGATAAAATTGGTGCATCTGATTCCCATCTTTTGTTGACTGACTCACTCATCCCTCTCCCTCGATGATTATCTGACTGTCCTGGATCAACTAAATATAGAATCGTGTGTGTATACCTCAATTGGAAATGTGTGTGTAGTCACCATCAATGATCCATCATAATAATGGAGAGAAGTTATATTTAAATAAGTCCCATTCCATTAGAAATAGGGTCCTCATACAAAACAAAAATAAACAATTCAAATGGGAGAAATGAATACGGACTCTCCACTCTTTTCTTATAATTGCTGATCGAGTTTCAATAATAGCAATTCAAGAAGGTGAATCTTAAATGCGGCTTCTCATCCAACGTTTTTCTTGGTGAATTTAAATCAAGTCAATCCATCATTCTCTCTCTCTTGAATGCAAGAAAAGAGATCCAAGTTAAACGAATATCTTTTTGTCCCATTTATTCTTGTTCCTCTTGTCATAGCCCTTGAATTGACTTTTACTAGGGAGAACATTAACTACTTCAGTTAAAGTCCTTCTGAGGTAGATTCTCTTTCTCTCTAACCGTGTGTGTTTGTGTGTGTGTGAAAAGGAGGGAGAAAAGGAGAGAGATGGAAAAGACAGACAAGGGGAAAATGCCAATGAACGTAAATATATATATATCGGTTGTTGTTATTGTTGTTGTTTTGGAACAATTTTCATTGTTGTCGTCCATGTCCCTTCTATTTTTTTCGTATGTATTTGTACGTGTGTGTGTGTGTCTTGTACACGTATTGTGTGTGTTGATAGGTTGTTGTGGTGTGTGTGTGTTGTGATTAAGTTGAACTATATGGTTTTCACTCTTATTGGTTTTTATTCTCGATTGTGTTCGGCATCCACTCTTACTCTCTTCATCCCCTGTCCCTCCACACACACACACAACTCTCTTGTTCTCTCCATGACGATGGTAATGGTGTGCCCACATGGTGTGCATATTATTAATATTTTTCCCTGATACTCTCCACAAGCACACACACACACAATATTATATCCAACGTCCCATTGTAATCTAGACAAAAGCGACTCTCCTTCTCTGTCTGTTGTGTGTGTGTGTGTGTTTGTGTGTGCCTTGGTTTTCTTGAGTTTTTTGGTCAGCCCTCTACAAATATGCATCCCATTATCTCCTCTCTCTCCCTCTCGTTGTGTGTGTGTGTGTGCACAAGATGAGAGCTAATATACATGTGTGATGAGTGAAAGTATTTTGAAATTGTCATAGCACACACACACACAATGAGCAAAAATGTAAAATGCAAAATAGCCAAAATGTGAGATGATGGAGCGAGAAGATTCTTCTTTGTCTTCCTTTTTTAAAGGATGAGGCTGGGAGAGAGAGAGAGATGTGTGTGTTTGTGTGGATTGTGGTCCTAGTCGATCTCTCGTCATCATCTTGTATCATCGTATGTTGTTACATGTGTGTGTGTCCTTCTCCGCCTACAGTCTCAACAGCAGAGAGGGAGAGGTTTTCAGTGGAAGTTGTGTAGTTGTGACTTCAGAGTTGGACAAGTCAGTGCAGGATTGGAGTGTGGGGAATCCTATTCAATTTTTTACTCTTTTAATTTCAAAAGATGAGGAACTGAGAACTCCTCAGTTGCTCGGGTGCATCAAAGTCACAAGACAACATCATCAACTCCTTCTTTTCTTGTTCACTCTAGTTTCTCTCATTTTCCCTCCATTTTTTTGGATGAAGAGACAAAAACTCGGTCATTTGAACGAGGAGAAGAAAGGATTTGGTGAGGCTGAAAAAGATTGATTTTGACAGCGGACTGACGCCTGTTTCGTCCGGCGGAAGAAACTATACCAACATTTTGCAGTTGTTTTTCTTTGTGTGTGTGTCTTGTTGTCATTTGTTGTTGTTGTTACTGACTCCATTACCAAGACATTTCCTAATTACTCGTCGTCAGGATAAGTTTGATGAGTGACGAATTAATTTTTTTCTTCTCAAAAATTAATTGAGATCAACAGAGATTTTTGTGGGCGGATTTTATTACTGCCATTTGTGTGTGCTACTCTTTTTCCAACTTTCTGTGTGTCTAATGCAGAAAACAAACAGTTGACTTGTAGTAGAAAACAGTGTATTTAAAACTACAGTCCAATGTCGTGTGTGGAGTGGATAATGACGGAAATGAGAAGACGGTGAAATTTTTTGGGAGAAAAAAAATCCAAGGAAACAAGAAAGTGGTCTGAAAAAAAATATAGTCAGATGTGTGTTAATTGGTATTAGAAAACAGGAGATAAAGAGGGAGAGAGAGAAGGGAGAGGAGGAAATGCAATTTTGGATTTCATTTCTATAAATTTTCATTTCCTCAGAGAAGGATTATCTGTTGTTGTTGTTGTTGAGGGAGGGGATGTGAAGAGAGGAAGAAGAGGAGGTGAAGATTAATAATGAGATTCAAGGATGATTAGAAGATGATGAGGATAAAATGTTAAAGGATTTGAGGGATTCTCTTGTCTTTTATCGCACACACACACACACACACAAACACACAACATTAACGTTACACAGGATCCTCATCTGTTGATATCCTCCTCTCTCGTCATCCTCATCGTGTGTTGTGTTACTGGGTAAAAAGGAATCTTCATTTTGTGTGTGTGAGGAATTACGAGCTGCAACGTCATGTCATGATTTTTCCGCCGGCTCTCCTCTCTCTGTTTTTTTAAAAGCAAACTTGTGATCATCCTTCCTTCTTATACAATGGAGAAATTATATTCAACAATTTCCACCTACAAAGGACGTTCATGACTCACCCAGACAAAGAAGTGGAGAGGACGAAATCAAGTTGAAAATTTGTGCATAAATCCTCTTCCTCTCCGCCCCCTCTCTCTCTCTCTCTCAAAAACACACACACGTGGATTTATGTGTAGAGTGTGTGTTTAACACAGTTGACTCACTCACAGTGGAATTTATTGTTTTTTTGTTGTACAATTAATTTTTTAAAAAATTAAAAGAGAAAAGGATTGTGTGACCCTTACCAATTAGGATTGAGACAAATTAAAACTATTTTTTTCAAAAGTGAGTGTGTGTGTCGTTCATTGGAATTTGGAGTGGTGGAGTGACTCAAGGGTAGATGTGTCAGATTGAATTAAAAATAAGGATTTGATTTGACTGTTCTAAAACACACAAGACAAGGAGGAGTTTTAATCATCCTGGATGAGCAAGTTGATCCTACAGTCTATTAAGTCAAGCGCAGAAGAAGGTGAAATAATTATTAGTGATCACGTCCCTCTCGTATAATCTCGGATAATCAACCGATCTCTCTCTCTCTCTCGTGTGTGTGTGTCGGCGTAGACTGTGGATAATGTAACTGTTGCTGTTGTGTTAGTGAAGGAGTACAGTGTGTGTGTGTTTGTGTTGGGTGGTGAAGGGGACGTTGAGAAAATGAGAAAACAAATTGAAAGTGATAAAAATCATGGTGGATTGTTGATGGACTTGATTGAAATGAAATAATAGTCGAATAAAGAAGATAGAGAAAAAGGGAGAGAGAGAAGGGAGAATTGTCGATGAAATTTCAATTAGCCACAACTTCCCGTGTCCACATTGTGAGTGATGTTAAATCAAACATACCATTTCATTCATATCATTATCCTTAGTCTTGTCGTTGTGTGTATTTTATTCCCATTATTTTTCCTCTCCTTCTTATTTGATCTGAGCTAATGTTATAAGTACGTCAAAATCAAATGGACAGAGAGTGAGACGGCGGTCCGTAATGGCATTTTTATAGATTGGATGAAACAGCTTTTGATGTGATTACGATTAAAATCTTGATGATCCTCATTCTCCCCTCTACACATCTACATATGAGTAAAAGACACACACAGGGAGAGAGTCATTGACTGTACACACACACATACTTGTAGGACAGGTAGACTCGTGTGTGTCGTCTGTATTAATTTCAGATTAGAAAATTTTGTTTGATTAGGATTGGACCGGACAGTTTGTTTTCTTATTTATCTTTTCCATTATGAATTGCAGGGAGGGGGATTTGTCTATTCAGACGTCTAATATAAATATTTACACATAGTAATTCAGTGGATTAATTTTCACTTGTATTTTCCATTCTCCGCGGTGTATCAATGGACAGTCAATCTCTAATCATTTTTTAAGAGAACAAAAAAATAATACGGAAATAGAAATAGAAAGAGGGGAGTGCAAAATAAAAGTCGTGCAATATTTTAGGGGTGAAAATATGCAAACAGAAATAGTCTGAATTGAATAAAATTGAGAATAATGTTACAATGTCATGCACTTTTCATGATGAAAGATTTGTGTTTTTATTATTTGAAAATAAAGAACAATAAGAGACGCAAAGTGCAAACTTGAAATGTTGTGTCTGACTTAAATTGTAAAGTAAATATTGTTGATGTTGTTGTAGTTGTAGTTGTGAAGTGTGAGGGGATAATTATATTTTGTGGAGGAGGAAGTGGATTGATGGTCATTCCTAGTCGTCGTTGTCGTCTGTGCCTAATAATGTATTCAGAGTATTTTAATTAATTCTTGTCCTTTACTTTTTTTGGGCTTTGTTCTCGCTCCCTCTATCTTTGTGGGGGTTGCCATTTCTGTTCTCTTCTCTTCTTGTTGTTGTTCTGTGAACATTAAAATGTAAAGAATTGTCCTCATAAAAAAAGGATGGGGGAAAAATACAAAAAAAAGTATTCCAAAGGCAAGTGTGCGTGTTTTCCGTACATACTCTTACTCTTGTTCTTGTTCTTCCAATTGAAGACGTGTGTGCATACAGGAATTTTGCACAAATTTAATTCATGTTTTGCATTCTGTGTGTGTGCTTGTGGAGTGGAGTGGAGAGAGAGTACGGTATCCTTTGTTTTGATTTGAACATGTCCAAGGCCTTGATTGTCGATATCAGATTGAGAGAGAGAGGTGAGTGGGTGGGTGTGTATTCTGTCTGGCTGGGAGTAGTAAACTGAGTGTCCTTTTTTAGTGACCACATACACAGAGAGACAAGGGGGATGTAAATCAAAATGGAGAGGAATAAAATGACATTTAATACGGATATAAAGACCATTTTCCATACTCATTAAATCCTCGTAATTGTGTTCAAGCACACACACACACAGGGGAGTGGAGAAGATGGGGGGTGAGAAAACGGGAAAGTTTGGACACTCAAATTTAGAAATGAGTTCCACACACAGTCCATGAAGTTAATTGTAGCTGAGATGATTATTAAATTTAATGGTCATCCAAGTCAACGGTAAATCCCCCGATTGTGATTCCATGCCTTGTTGAATCATCAAAATCCTTTTTTAAAAAAACAGTTCGTAATGTTCCTTCACACCCTAAATATGTGTCTTCCCCCCAGGTGTTTTAATTGCACATTATTTTGATCATATATTTACTACGTTGTAATTAAGATGTTTGCAAGAAGAAATTAAATACAATTAGTTTTTCATCCTGTTTTTCCAGATTATTAATCCAATTCTCAAAATAATAATTAGAGGAAGGTACAAAATTATTATCGTGTTCCTGCTGGGTAATTAAAAAGTTGAGTGAGGATCTAAGAACGTATTTAATGAAGTTAAATGTTGTTTAATAATTTTGGAGTTAATAATAGACGGAAGGGAGAGAGTCAAGAAGAATTTTCCAGAGTGGATATCTCAATGAAAATCGGGTTTTCCATGCCTAAATAAATTTGTGAAGGTAGTTAAAAGTTTGAACAGCCCATCATGCTAGTAAATTCAGATCTCCGTGTCTGGTTTTGTTCCTCCACACACACACAGGATGTGGGTCATTCATTCAATAAAACAGGAGGGACTCATCGTCGAAGTGTGGTTGATGATGCAAAAAATGGATGTTACACACAAAAAAGGATTATTTATTATTGGAGGAGGGGGGAATTGTGTGTTGTGTATGGAATAATGAACTGTAAATTGATTTCTGTCCGTCTATCTATGGCTGTGCAATCCCGTGTGTGTGTTGTAGAGAGAAGAGGAAGAAGACTCTGAAAGAGAGGAGGATTTGTTGATTGATGCAAGAGGAAAACCGCATGGCCCATATTAAACTCCTAACGGACTTTTCCTCCTCCTCCTCCGTTTGAGGAGTAGCAGAGGAAATATTTTATGATGTATTTCCATCTCCCTCTCTCCAACACTCTTTTTTTGAAATGATTAAAAACCATTGACCATTCAATCCATGGGATTTTTTTGGCCTAGTATCTTTTTGTAGTGGAGTGCGTACAAAACATTTTATGAATGGAGGAACAATTCACCGAATTTATGAAGGATAGTTAAAATCCACCAACAGAGTTTTTGTACCATATTAGAGGGACATTAAATTTAAATTGTGGTGGTGGTGGTGTGTGTATGTGTGTGTGCGTGTGTGGATATTTTTTGTATTATCCACGTCCAATTAAATACAAAAATAGTTTTTTCATAATCCTTTTCTGTCCACACACACACTGTGGAGAGAGAGAGAGGAAGGTAAATAAAAATATTGTGGATGTTGACCGTAACCCATAACGTAATGATAATGTGTGTGTGTGTGTGTAAGTCTCAATCCTCGGCTGTAGAAAAATGAGAGAGAGAGAGAGAGAGAGAGATAGTGATTACTGACCACGGGCTGCATGATTCTATCTTTTTAATACGATCGCCTCTTGCGTCCCCTCAACAGAAATTATTATAAGGTGTTGTTTTACACACACACATTTGATATGAAAGCTGAGGGGAGGTGAAGCATGAAGGACTCTTGTGTGTCTACTTGATATCGTACGTGTGTGTCTGTGGATTTTAGCATTGTTCTTAATTATTGACAGAAAAAGAGTAAAAAAGTTAAAACAGGGATTCGGCTCACAACTTTACCATCATTAAATGTACATTAAATTGGTTGTGTGTGTGTGTGATAATTTATGCCGTGGCCTAGGAAAAATTATTCATAATGTTTATGCATATTAGATAAATAATAGAGTGTGGTGTGTGTGTGTGTGTAGCCATGCTGACAATATTATTGTACCTTGTCCTGGCTTCACATGTTCAGTTGATTGTTTGTGGGTTTAAATTTAACACACACGCAGACAGAATGGGTCTTAATCTTTTAAATGTATTCATCACCCTCTCTCTTTGTGTGTGTGTTGGGATGAGGGAGGGAAGTCCACCTGCTACTGTGGGTGTTCTGTATTCTCCTCCTGACAGATTCTATGGATTTTGTGTGTACTATTTCCCTACATCCATTTTTAACACGGCCCAAACAACAATGGAGCTACTTGATGCAATTTTCTTACAAAAGTCCACTGCCTTTAATAAAACTCCACACTTCCATCCATACACAATAAATAGGATGTATGCTCTGTGTGGGGATTGAGTTATTACAATCTGCATGAATGATGTGGAAGACAGAGTTAGGCTTCCTCGACTCCAACCGACTACTCCACATCTGCTTAAACATACACACTAATAAACTTGTTATTAATTGCAATCTTTGTTGTGAAATGGGATGAAGAGGCGAAATGGTAATTTGTCAATTGCAAAAATGGAGCTTCCTCCACTCTCCCTCTTTGTGTGTGTGTGTGTGGTGTGGTGGAGAGAGAGAGTGGGATTTTGACTTTGTGATTAATATGTGAGAAGACAGTTTTGCTTATTGTCATTTGTTATACCCAACTGATTATTGAGAGGGGATGAATGGAATGGGTGACTTTAATGATGATTGTCAACAGTGGATTTGATTTAGACCCTTCTTTTTTCCATTCTACTCCTTTAGGCACACACAAACTTGACTGAGTTGCTGTTGAGTTTTGCAAATGATGATTATTGAGTTAAAATGGAAGGACTGGAAAATGAGGAGTTCTGAGGAAATTGCAAGTGTCTCAAGGATTGCGTAAATGACACACACACATTCCACATAGGAATTTGTGTGTAGAATTGTACGGTGGTGGATTATTTATGAGACGCGCGTGTGTGTGGATTATTATTTATGATGATGTGAGATGGATTGTTTGTTATACCAGGATGTTTTCCCTGCTGTCCTATTAGTTTGTTGGGTGATTCAATTTGTGAAGAGAGATTACTGTGATTATTATAATTCTTTAAAATTTGTTAAATAAACTTATTCCTCTGTTCATAGTGCGTGTGCGTGTGTGCTGTATGGGACAGTCAACATTGTGTGTGTGTTTGTGTGTAGGGAGGGGAGGGTGGTTGTTGCAAATTGTGGGAGGTTGTTATTAGAGTGTGAGAACGAGAACAGAAGGAGAGTTTTAAAAAAGAATTTTTTAATCAAAGGATGAGGTAATCCCTTGGCTTGGCCTCTCTTTTTTCTCTAGTACTAGAGTAATCTCTGTTTATATTTATATACAGGGCAACATGAAAAATAAAGATCTTGCTGTGCATGCACTTGACTTGTTCATTTTTCAATGTACCCACAAAATTGGGATGATGACTGCATTCTCAGGTGTAATCAAAAATGTTGCACAATCTCTGTCTATCTCTTTTTTCTGAGAGTTTGTGTTTATATATAATAGTAGCCGAATATTTTCCTTGTTCGTCACTTTATCAAAGAGGATGATGGATGAATCAATTTTCTATATATCACGATACATTCAGAAATTCTAAATTGGAATAGGTACACGGATTTAGGGAAGGTCACGGGATTTTTCTCAATAGAGGAGATATGCCGAAAATTATGATAAATGGAGTTTTTTAACTCGTCATTATTGAATCCTATAAATTCTTTATTTGACGTTCCTAAAAATTTCTTTCTATACCTCAAGAAGATGAAGGTTAAATTTCGGCGTTCTTTTTACACAAAATGTCGGTATTACATTCTAGCATAGAAAATACAAAAGTAGGGATGCAAATATCAATCCAAAACTATGTAAAAAGGACAGTGAACATATTTTGTACAGAGGTGCATTCATCTCTCTCATTTGGATTAAGACAGAAGAGTCGTGGAAAAGTCGAGTTAAAATTCCACGGTCTCAAGTAATATTTAAGTGTGTTCTCTACTCTGATATCATTTTACAAGTAGTAATTACGTAAAAGAATCCCTACACACACGTTTGTATGACTCAGACTATTCTATTTCCATAGTTTCGGCTTCTTTTTCCCCTGTAGTCAACCACGACCACAGTCTACGAGAAAGAGAGAGGCAGAGGAATGTAATAAAGATTGTTGAGAAGTAAATTGAATGTTATCATTATCTTACAAAAAGAAAGAAAGAAACGACAAATGAGATAAAGGAAGGTTTCCAAATGGACTTGACTTGGAGACGGGCAACACACAACAACACAAATAACTGACAATACCGCGTGAGAGAGAGATGGATGTGTGTGTGCAAAAAAAGTAATGGATGTACGTGGAGGGGAGAGATTGGGGGGGGGGGGGGGGT
>WJFB01000977.1:0-40733 GCA_009870185.1 Pygmarrhopalites habei | reverse complement strand
AGTGCTTAAATCCTTTCGATCACATGCTATACCAGTGCTTAAATCCTTGAGATCACATGCTAAACCAAAACTTGATTGAGATCACATATTAGTCCAAAACCTGGTTGAGATCACATATTGTACCAAGTGACTGAGATCACCTATTAGACCAGTACCAAAAATGATGCATGTCAGCTGGTCAGCAGAGAAAGAGATGAGAGCAAGGGGGATGTATATTCTGTATGAATGACGAGATCTCAAATTACTGTACTTTAGCCGCAACAACGATGTAGGGTCCTGCCCTTCCATATTTACAATGCTATGTACATATACACAGACACAAGGGAGGATGAAAGACACAGTTTGACCATGTAGTTACCCTGTGTATTAAGTGGTGGTGATTGTACGCAAGTAATAATGACGAGCCCTTTGAGAAGCCCCTGTAAAGTTTCTCGATCGTATAATAGGGGGAAGACTAAAGGGCGCAAAGAGCATGGGAAAGTTGGGAATTTAAGATAAAATTTGCAGTAAGAATGGTTTTACCCTCCTTCACACAACTTGTTTTTGATGTATTTATCCGAATTTTGTGAAAAAACTGAGTGGTTGTGTTGTCGTGAGGTTGAGCGTGCAGGTGTAATTAATTGGATGATGGGATGAAGGATGTGGTAAGGATGGGCTTTCTTTCTAGTATACAGTTTGGGTGTGTATCATATCATGGTAACTTTCCATTGGAAAGGCATACACATTGTACATTATATTATATCATATCATTATGATGTAGTATAGTACCTTGAAAAATGATTTTAGTTGTTGTTGCTGGTGTCGGATTCTTGGTTCTATCCGGACTGTAAATTATTCACCTATCTCAATCTTTGTTGTTGTGTGTATGTGTTGTGTTTTCTCGTTGTGTACGCTAGTGAGATGTTGTTCGTAGATGAATGATTCAGCATGTAATGCGAAGGATGATATGCAATTGAAGCGAAAATCATCATCCATAATATATTCTAATCAGTCGGCCGGCACCGTTGTTGCTCATGTATAGTGGTCCTGTGTAGTAATGGATTCTTCTCTGTGTGAGGAGGAATTAGTGTGAGGGAGAGAAAGAGTTGATTTTTTCGTTTCTTGTCGTAATCGTGGTCCAAAGACAGATTCTGAGCTCAGCCCGTGAGTCAAATGATGGTGGTGACTGTGTATTTAAGGACGTTCATTGTGATTATGTAAGTGTATGATGTACAACAACATGTGCACACCTGCCAAAGTTCTTCATTTTAGAGTTGATTAATAAAGCTGATGAGGTGTGTATGTGTGTGTTTGTTGAGCGTTTATAAGAAAAGGTAGGACGGAACTATCTAGGAGTCCAACGTCTGTGATTTTGTGTTTGTGTTTTGGACTAGTATCGTCGGCTTCGGTGATGTCGAAGAAAAGCTTTTCTATTTTATTGTTAAGGGAACAGGGAGAGAAGGAGAGAGAGCAAGTTGATGAGCAGATTAGATGTTCATCCGGGTACGTACTACGTACAGATATGTTGGCGTTTGATATGCCATGTCATCGGGAACGGGATAACTGATGAGAATTCGTATTCATTATTATCATAACACAACAACAACATGGCTGGGCACTAGGTAAGGTGTAAAGGGAACAAAATAAGATTGTAATATTATACATATTATATTAGAGAAGAATGTTCTTCTAGAAATTAGAGTGTTGACCATGTTACATACACGCGCGCTACACATATAAGATGTTGTGGCATTAATGGATGTAATCACGTTTGAATAGTTTACACGATTGTGCATACAAAATATTATTGTTACTTTGGATGTCCAGAGTCTGGAGTTTACAATTATGTACGACGTTGGTTGTTTGAATAGCTTGATGACTGCTAGAACATGAAAAGTGTGAAGTATTTATTAAAAGGTTTTTCTATCAAAATGTGTATTATAGAATGTGCCAGTGTAGAAAAAGATAGAGGCTAACGAGTGTGGAGTGGATGTGGATTTGGGGAGGGAGAGAGAGAGAGAGAGATTTGATAGAATGAATAAAAAGGAAGAAAGCCTAGTCAGGGAGCCTGTTGTGTCGTCGAGAAGGGTGCCCATTCGACGAGGAAAGAATATGATTATTTGATTGTATTTCAACTATTATGAGGAGGCACAAAAGAGTGTGAGCTTTGTGATTGTGTTGTGTGGCAAATTAACATTCTACATATGTCAGTTTGTGTGAGGTCTCGCTCGAGACTCAACCAAATGATCGGTTATGATCAGATCAGGGGAGAGAGAGAAGAAAACCGTTTATGGAGGGTGCTCAAAGAGAAAGAGAAGAGAGAATGAAGTGTGAAGTTAGCGGGCATCCATTGAAGGGAAAAAAATGTGTGTCATTGTTGGTACATACTACATACATACACACAATTGTTCTATAATATACACGTATTACCTATAACATGTTATGTGCAAGTTGGATTATAGAGAAATTGGGTTCTCTGGACTCGAATGGGGATTTTTGAAACAAGGTTCTATTTTTTCAAATCCTTTGTGTTGTGATGACATGTGTGTGTGAGAGAGCCCAAGATGAGACGACATATAGAGCAGCTCGCGTACTGTGCTATTTAACACTTGTTTTTCAAGTGTATTCAGGAGGACTTTTGAGAAGGCTTATTTGAGCCAAGCAGGACTTCCATAAGGTTTATATAAAAAAAATCTTTTTTTCTGTTTCACCGACTAGCTGGAAATTTGACGTAATAATAATAGTCCTCCACGACAGGGCATCTTTGATTTGATTCATAGGAAGAACTTTATCCCTGTTCTGACTGAGTTCTATTACTTATTAGCTCTTCGACTCTCGGATGGTATTACATGTATTATTATATTTGAAGGACGATAGCACACAGAGAAAGGATTTGTTGTTGGAAAAAGATTTGGGAGAGATAGTTTGGTTGAGAATATGTGGTTTAGGCAGTGTGTGTACGATGGTCTGTGATAGCACTATTTATGATGTTAGTACTCGTATTTATTGTCTACGGTGTACATACCTAAGATGACACAATGCGTAATATATTATCGGAAAGAGGAGGATGGGGATGGATTGTAAAATCTCCATGAGTGGGCGGTTCTGTTCCGTGACCTACACAAAAATACTGTGGAGAAGTATATCTTATGTACATGTACACTATTGTATACATAGGCTTATTAGGATTTATGGAATGGAGGCTGAATATTGACCAAAGTATGGGTTTGTTTTTTTAGTGAGAGGAATAAATAATTCAACATATCATGTGTCTTATTTGTGTAAACTTTGTTATGTTTTTTTAGGCGAAGCCATTCATTTAGCCAGAGATTTCGGTTATGTTTGTGAGACGGAATTTCCCGCACGGCGTAAGAAACGATTTACATTTAAAAGAAATTTTGAAAGAAAGTAATTGGCTAAGCCAAATCTAATAATTGCTTCCATTTGTTCTTTTAGAAATAGCTGAATATCTTACCCGACAGCACACTGCTGATCCAGGTTAGAAATTGTTTCAATTTAAAAAATTATTCAACTATGTATTAATTAGTGCTATGTCTCAGCTACTTGAAAACAATCCTACAACAACGGTTCCTTTTTTATTTTCCAGGAGACGCATACAGGCGTAAAGAGGTTCTTTTGGCAACTAAGTAAGTATAGGAAATAAACCATTATGTAAAAGATAGTCATTTTGTTAGTTACTATGAAATTAATTTTGAGAGCACATTTTATAATGAATCAGGCCGTTGAAGTAGACGTAATGTAAATGTTATTCTCTTTTCCCGTAGACAAATTACAAAAGAACTTTCCGATTTATTGAATCAAGACCGCAGTCCACTGTGTAATACAAGACCTCAGCTTTTACTGGATCCCTCAATTCAACGACATTTGACACATTTTTCCTTGATAACTCATGGATTTGGGTTAGTATATTACATTTTGAATTATTGCAAATTATCACTTGAAACTTTGTCTTGTATTTTATGAATGGAGCATATTGTGTTCAACACAAAGGCTTTGTATGACTACATTACAATGATTTTAATTTTACTTGTACAGGTCCCCTGCCATTGTAGCGGCTCTGTCAGCAATTCAAAATTATCTGACTGAGTCACTAAAACAACTGGATAAGGTGTATCCATCTGGAAACAGCATTCCTCTTGGCGACCCAAATAAATTAGACAAAGAGAAAAAATAGATTTTTCTAGATTTTTGTTTTTTTTTTTTTTTTTTGTTCGTTTGTTGTTTTTTAAGGAAATTGTACAGAGATATTGTGAATGAACAAGGTTTATATTCGTAGCGATAATTTTTTCTAACTGAATTATCTTTTGATTTCTTGTACTGGTAGATTTTTATATACATATTATATATATACTCTTTGGTACGAATACGAATGAAATTGTTCAAGTGAAGTCGTCTGCCATTGTTTTTTCTCGCATCGATGGCAAATCTGTGTTTGTTTTTTTTGCTAATAATGTCAACCGTTCTACAAACTTTATGTTTTCGACAAAAACAGAGAAAAATTCCTACGTTGATTGCAGCCCTGGTGTGTACGTAAATTGCAGATAGTTAATTTAAGTGTGTAATGAAGAATTATAAAAATTACGTAAACAAAAGTATATATATATGAATAGAAGAAAAGAAAAACCAATTACGGTTATGAATCCTTGTACGCGACACTCTCCAGTTGAGTATTTAAGAGATAGTTGATAGAAACGACAAAATTGCAATGCATTTTTACTAAGTACTACTACTACGCGTCATATTTTGACGAGGGCAATTGTACGAAAATCAATTTTGAGGGAATTAAATTAAATCAAAGTTAATGTACACTTTCTTTAAGGCTAAACGGTAACTATGATAAAAAAAAGATATAAGTATTTAATGTATCTCGCGACAGGAAAATGTCATCAGTATTTTTGATTGAATTTTTTAACGTTATTATATTAAGATATTATTCATCATCATTATGATTATTATAATACATGTCGACGTCGTCGACTCGACGACAGTTAAACTACTAATCACATCAATAAATAAAAACTATATCCTTTAGAGTTTTTTTGTTTAAAACAGTGATCTGTTTTGATATTCATCAATGATTACTCACGTATTTACTTAGTGACAAGCGTTCATTTTTATCTTGACTGTTTTTTTAAAAAAATATATTATTATATATTAAACAGACTTTGACTCAGAATCCTTTTATTCCTAATAGGCTCGCTGTCTAGCTTTGACCGGCGTACAAAATTTTTCTGTTTTTTTGTCTGTCACTTTTTTGCCGTTATTTATTTACTGGCATTGTTCACATTGTGAACGTCACAACATTTGTAGTAGGATTAACTAGACTATACATATTGAAATGGGACTCTTTGACTTGATTATACGAGTAATTTTGAGTTACAGTTCTCTGACGAGGAGAGTATAAGAAATCCAAATATGATTACTGACGATGTGCTGTCAGTTTTGCACATGTATATGTAAATGTCCGTTTTATATTGTCGATATCTAAACTGTAAAATCTAGTGTACATAAGCCACAGTCCATATGTTAAGTACTATTAAATAAGAGAGCATACAAGAACAAGAGTGATGAGAAAAGAGAGAGTCGTAAGATGTATGCTTGTGAAATAAAATTCGAAAAAATTAAGAAGAGTTTATGTGGACGTACTCTTATGTACAAAACGAACAATGTGCAATATTTCATCATGTTTTCATATAAATTGTGGCTGTTCGCATCTCTCGTAGAAGATGGGGAAATCTTGTACGAGTTAATAGATTTTAACACCTCACACGGCTCACGACAACACCATTGAAACAATCCACAATTATGAATTTTCATGGCAAATATCTGGTCAGTCTCCTGAACTAGACTCACTGTGAGTACAAAGATGAGAGAGTAGATATTAGAACCCGTTAACAAAATCAATACGATAAGTGTACATGAATGAAAACTTAGAGATATAATCAAAATTACTACATTGTCTGCCACAGTGACTTATCACTAGGGACGCCCAACAATCGCTTTATTTTAGGTCAAAAATTCGCTTTTATCGCTTTTTGCGAATTTCTAAGATTTTCGAAAAATTTTCAGTGAATTTTAACAATTTTTCAGTGCATACAAAGATCTCCGAATATTTTTCAGTGAATTTCCAAGATATCCATAGATTTTTCAGTGAATTTCTAAGATTTTTCGCTTTATCGCTTTATTTTTCAAAAATCGCGTTTATCGCTTTTTATTTTCGCGGATTTGGGCCCTACAAAGTGTCATGACCTCATATGACCCGGACATCCATGGTCGAAAAGGTCATTTTTACTTTTTTGCGTTTATCGCTTTTGGGCGTCCCTACTTATCACTCACACTCACCATTCACACAGTGTAGAAACATCAAAAAGAAAGGTAATATGCAAAATAATACAAATGTGGGAAGACAATCGAGTTTTTAAAAGAAATTCTGTAAGTACGAATTTATTACGCTCTACATAGAAATCTTGTGACGATTAATTTTCTTCTCATTAATCATATATACGTTATATTTATTGTTTATTTATACCTATTTTATTATTACTTAATAGTATGTAGTATATTCATATACCTTTGTCAGTGACAAATTGTCACCTTGGCTGAATCAATTGAATTTTGTTTCTTGTACATGTAATTCTCATAATATTTGTTTTGGTCGCCTGATACACTTCTTTGGCGTGGCATCGATTGGAATATGTAGTACAAATTGTATTACAATCATATATATTTATATATTACGTCATTAAAATTTTCAATCTTTATTGAAACTCTAAATCAGTTCAAATTAGAATTTAAGGGCAAAAACAGGATAATTCAAATGAAGGTTCAAAACTGCAGTTGTATGAATAAGAGTTACTTGGCTTATCTATTATTTTTGTCAACCAAATTTCCTAATCTTTAGTCAATTATCCCGTAACGGGATTCCCGTTGACCCATCTTTGCATTGCGAAAAAAAACTTACAAAGTTTGAGTTAACTTTACTCAGTACTAAAGTGTGTTAAGCGTAGGGGCGATTTGGAAAAGGGTCAGTCACACGTCATAAAAAATCTAACACTGCATAAAGGATAATCATTGAATTATAGTCCAAAATGCCCCTTTAGTAAAATCCCTTAAAGGGAGTATGAATGTCACTACATGTAATACAGTATTAGCTGAGATCCAGACACGGGGTACTGTGATACCTCCATTTGATTTTGGTTCGGCACGCTAATGCCTGCGACATTTTTCCAATGCAATCAAATGGGAAATAACACATTGCCCCATGTGGGTACTGTGATACCTCCATTTGATTTTGGTTCGGCACGCTAATGCCTGCGACATTTTTCCAATGCAATCAAATGGGAAATAACACATTGCCCCAGTGTCTGGATCTCAGAGCCAATACTGTATACTGATTTCTCACAGCCTGCATCTGAACTGCAGTAGTCTTAAGTAGGAATTTTTTGCTGAAGTTTTTCACATGGCCAATAGCAGCTACTGAATGTAGCGATAACGTGGTACAACAAATATAATATTAAAAGAGTATTTCTGATAGGCATCTGACACCAACATAAATAATATTCTCCTTCTCAATAATATGCAAAATATTATAAAAAGATAAACGGGTAGTAAAGTACACGGCTATATTGACCTTTTTCACGAATATTCTACATGGTAATTTGATGATTTGTAGAAAATTAATTGAATTATTTAATAAAGATATTCCTTTCAATTATTTACGCGTTTTTGTCCTGTCGGCCAGACACTATACAAAAAACGACGACAGGCATCAGACACAAGAGAGACAGAGGATTAGTTTTGTGCAAAGTTTTGGTGCTCTGCATGTGTCATGTTAATAATAAAACACACTTCTTTATGTGAACTGTTCAATAACAAACTAGTTATATTAGTAGGTGGAAGGTTTGGTAAAATAAAAATTTTATACATGACTCAGACAGCACACATTAATTAATACGAGCAACAGTTGACAACCTGGTAGCAGGTTAAACGCAAAGGCTATACAAAGACTAGCATGAAATGGTAAAATGTTAATAGGCTTTGACGATAAAGCTATGTACATACATCGTTCATCTATTGTCTCTAAAGTGAAAATAATAATATTTACTACGGCCCCACCAATTGGACTAAGCGGTCTATTAATATCAGCTATGTAAATCTTCATATAAAATGGTGAGAATGCGATTTCATCTCATAAAACATCTAACAAAAGATAATGGTATCTTTTCGAGACACTCTAAAATTTTTGGGGTAAATGCACAACAATTCCTGTTAACATATTCAGTAGTCATGCAATAATAATAATAAATAGAAAACTGATAGTAAACCATACGGGTTCCTTAGCATTTCCCTGAATTATCTTTTGATAATATATTGTTTGTAAAATTCGAACACGATTTGCGACGTACAATTTGAATTAAGGTACAATAAACTTTTTTGCATTTTAACGATAGGGTACGTTTGAAATCAAGTCTTTTTTTCTGTCACTGTTGAAGGCACCAGAACCAAACACGCGCTGTGCACAACAAAATGTATTATAGCCTGGATTGTGCTTGTAAACGAACGCACCATCATCATATTATTAAGAATATCAAAGTCTATGACATTTTCAACTAATGTCGAAAGGCGTTTGTTTTTTAAAACTTTTCTTAGCTTTAAAAGTCTAATCAATCCTTCAAACCTTTCAATGATTACTATTAAGTGCTTTCTTTTTTATAAACTATAAATACTAAAATGTTCAGAAACAACCAAACGTCAAACACCCACATATTTTCTTTGTTCTCAATGAAAAAACTTTTAAAAAACTGTCAACTCACACACTGCGGCACCTGCACCCACGCACCCACGTAATGTTACCATGTCTAAGTGACACAAGGCATACTTGAAGAAACTCCCTTAAGAGTGAACTTGAACACGTTTCTTAACTGGAGTCATTATGCATAATATTTTACACTATAACGCTAATTATTGATTTTGGCACGTTTCACAACATAAAATTTCAGGTTATCTTGAATGCGATCTTGTCCGGCTGTAGAAGCAAATTATTTTTGCATCCATGTAGTACAATTAAAACAATCCAACAGCTTTCTTCAGTTCATTCTTCTTCCAGGCTGGTAATTTTACAAACTCTTCCTTACTCATTTTCATGACAGACTGCAAAATATAAACGGGAAATATATCACAACAATACACCCACCATAATTTAAAGTCTTTGTAGAATATGTTGTACTCACTTCAAAATCTTCATGGTCAAGATATGTTTCTAGTCTGGAATGATCAACACCCTCGGGTCTCTTTAAATAGATTTGAAATAAAGAGTTTGTTTAAATAAGTACATAATATTGGAGTCCAATAATTGGACATATGAATTGTAATGACATTAAATTATTAAGTTATTACCATCTGTAACTCTGCAAGTGTGTACGTAGTCTTTAGAAATTTTTCAAGTGCCTCCTCAACTGCAATAGTTGAATTAGGGGCTCTACCTTCAGCCAAATTGACTTCCCTCGCTTCTTCATCTACACTCCAGTCAGGAAAAATATTTGTGAATGACGGTGGCTCCAAACCAGCAAAAACCAAATACCCCTTGGTTCCTTTCTTTCTGGATATTTCTACAGCGGTCTCCAACGCCGCTGCAATATAAAAACCATGCAAAAAAAATTAGTATATGGCATGTGTATGCTTATGTGTAAGATTATCAATGGAAACAGTATGAAGTCAGAGTTAATACATTTAAAACCATGTACCTTTGCGCTCAGCAGCCCAACGAAGTTCCCCAGATCCTAAATTTAAATTCAAGTTTAATATTTCACGATTTTCCATTTAGAAATGAAATAAATTCAATCATCTCTACTCACCAGTAGACGTATTATCGTTTTCATCATCGCCTCTGGGTCGCCAGCCCTGCCATAACCAAGTCTCTGGACCCCTGTTTATTAGAAATAATTCTGCAAAGAAAAATTTCACCAAGTTAGAAATTCTGCTATGAATGTAGAAAAAATTACTGGTGATAAAAATTACTCGGTTGTTGATGATAGTAGTAAATTTGGTCCTGAAGTAGAGGAAAAGCTTCAGGACTATCAGACTTTCTTTTCGGACTGAAAACTGGAGCGGCTTCGAAAGTACCACTCAGGCTGCTGAAGGTGAAAACGTCCACATTAGCATAATTCTGAAGGGTTCTTCCAGAGAGATTCACATGCGATTCAGACCAAATTAAGGAATTTGGTACTGGACGAAAACATGCCAAAAATGCTTGATTCTCGTCCCCTTCCTCTAATTCGATTAACTTAAATTGACGCTCAGAATTTAAATAAATTTTTGGCGATTCAACAAATTTTGCAGCTCCATTTGAAGCAATCTATAAAGCAATCAATTATTTAAATGATTTCGATCAGACAGTACACATATTCTATGCTCAACTAACAAAAGTAAAATATAAAAAATTCTCACCTTTCGAGTCACATCATTTGACAGACTGCCATTCCACAAATAAACCCGTTGTTTTACAAAATCGACTAAAATAAATGAACCCAAGCTCCTGAATGAGGACGCTTCAGGAGCAACTTCAATAAAGTGTCCTAAAAATCACAGAACCACAAACTTGACATCAGAAAATTCAATGTGTTTTTGAAATTATGCAAATTCGTGTACATTACCTTCAGTCAGACAAGCACCCATTGCAATATACAGTTTGACATCTATATGAATTCAGACAATTAATGTTATATTGGCTAAAATAAAAGCATTCATTTTCAAAATATATTTTTTTAAGATGCAACCCACCCTTTCCTGACGATTCTTTTAGACCTAAATGGATCATCATCAAACCTTTAAAGAGAGACAAAAATGCGGGGTGCTCCCGTCCTTGCTCAACTCTTATCTAAAAAAATATGAGCATGAAAATTTTATACAAAACTTTAAGAGTTAAAGATAAATAAATAGTAAACAAATAATACGCAAAATGAACTCACTTGCGGGCCTTTTTCTTGATCCAATTCTACAGTCATTAACGCCGATGTTCCTTGCTCGGTAATTTTTGAGTCTTTGCCTTGCCAAAAAAAGTACACACAACGCTCCCTTCCTAAAACTTTTCCTGTATAAAGTGACAATCAAAAGAATGTTGAATATTCCAACTGTGATCTGCACTGTTTGTTAGTTTTGTTATATATTTATATTATACAAGTCGTCATACCAGAATGCTTCGATTTATTGCCCTTCAAGTCTCTTCCAATTTGAGTCACACTCAATTGCCAACGTATAACATATGTTTCCTACAAAAAAATAAATACAATAAGAAAATGTTTCGTATAATTCACTGTTGTGATTAATTAATAGTGACAATTCCCTCGTTTTATTTACACAAAAACCATACAATCCTTTACACTTACTTGTGAATAAAAATGCCCTAATAAGTCAAGATCACATTTGGAAAATTCAGAAATAGTCCACGCCTTGATTCCCAGTGTACTAATGATGTAGTCGTGACAATCCTGAAAAGTGATCCGGGACATAATTTGTAAATAAATACAAGGAGGTACCATATAAGATTCAATAATTTGATTTTAGAGTCCAAAGTTTGCATGGAAAAGTGGAAAACAGTAAATAATGTAATGATTATTTATCTGTCACAGTACCTCTTTGACACTGCATCCCCTTCCCACATTAAATCCCTCCACTTCTAAAGTTGGATCAGGAACATTATTGAATTGTGCTAACATTTCATCCACATTGGAAGGCTTAAAGTTGTATCCAATCTCTTTCTGCAATTAAAGGATACACTCAAATGTCAATTTTAAATTTCAATAAGCAACCACATGATTGTACTTTGTCAAATTTCATGGCTCAATTACCGAGACATCGCTAACTTTTTTCTGCTGTACTTTAATCAGACGACCAGAGTCATCGGGCCAGTCAAAGAACTTTCCCATGTAAAAACGAAACAATTGAATTTTTAAAATGTAAATAAAAGTCAAATACTACGTAAATAAAAGCGACACATTTTTTAGAATCTTGTGCAAATATATTATAGATTCACCTTTTCACTGAATGTAATTGGTTCCATGTGTTGATTTATCTTTTCCAGCAAGCACCAGGTCGGTCGTTGATTGACAAGTAAACTTTTCATTGGACTAAATGCAGCATCAATCCCAGTGTCAGTCACGTTGTAAGGATTTGCAAACAACTTCTTTGCCAACCGAAAACCAGTCTTTTTCAAAAAGGAATCCGCTTTCGATCCAGACCTGTATAAAGTTATCATATGATTGGTTACACTAAAAACATACTTATAATAAGAAGTTTCCCAGAGCATTATAACATCAAAATCAAAAGTGGCACTAACCAGACATACATCTCGGACCCAAAGTCAAACACTAGAACCTGAAATCCGTGCATTAACATGAGAAACAAATTGTTACATATCAAATACTACACTGTTGAATACTATATCAAATACTAAATGTAAAAATAAATTACCTTGTCATCTACAAGAATGGAATATCTCGGCTGTGAACCCCAACCTGATTCAGTTGTTAACGCTACAAGTTCCTCTCTACTCTCATCAATTGCGTAAAGGCGATTTGTACTGATCACAGCTGAAATAAGTGAATCAACAATTATAATGAATTATAGAAACAATCAATGGTCAACGTGTTCTCGACACTCCTTCGTGTAGTTTTATCTTAATTTTTAAAATACTCACCATTCTCGTAAGCCTCTTCGTTGATACTTTTTTTTGAAATCAGAAAATTATTAATTAATTAGAAATTATCTATCTAATTTGATACATGAGTATGAAATTTTCTTGGACTTAAATTTTAATAATGTAAACGCACGTGCCTACTTTTTATGTATCCATAAAAATAAAAATAAAATTTTGGAAAAAACGTACAACTCATTCACGTCATTTGATTTGGAATTCTGTTCCGGTGGTTTTTCACTGCCAAGTAATTTGAAAAACTTATTAACGCGATCACGACTTGCACACACCAAGGGCTCCTCAATTGTCAGAACTTCCGGTCTGGATGTAATTCCCAAGTGCCTCTATAATGAGTTTATATTTAACAGTATATTACATTAGATCACTTTGAGTTTCATATTATTCGACCAAACGCGTGTAAAACTAGTTATAATACCAATATACCATACATACTAATTCTATTTTATTTTCGAAATGTTTTTTTTTTACCTTTGAACTTAGGCAATTAACCACGTCAGCAAGCTTTGCCCGTTCTAGTCGATTGGAGTATTCACCGGTATAACTATATAACTAAAATCGAAAAAAAAAAATTTTATTTTATTTCCTGGAGCAGTTTGTAACACTGTAAAATAGTAATTTATTTAATTTGGAATAATCACCTTATCTGCTGTGACGAGAATATAATTGTTTCCAGAGCTTATACTTTGAGTTTCAGGACAAACTAAACGAGTTTGCACTACAGAAAATAATCATTAACACAAATCAAAGAAAAGTACACATTTTTTACTTCCGACACCATGACCTATCATCATTCGTGATGTAGTATTATGAATTCATCTTATTTTTTCCAAGTATTGCAACTGATTTATGCTTAATAAAATTAAAGTCAAAATACTATACCTTTGGATTTGCCTTTTATGCAAATTAGCATTGGGTGAGGGTAGCCCTTATTATTTGTCTGGTTACCAGCAGCCTTCTTTAGCTGAACTGAAGAAAAATCCACTTTACTTGCCAACCCAGCAAGTGCCTCTTTTTTAAAAACTATTTTGGGGTCAGAGGACGTGTCTGAAAATAGAACGTTGTAATTTTTACTTCATTTGTCACACTGAAAAGCAAGTACACATGAGTCACTAATCGAAATCTAGTTTGTAAATAAAAATTTGGTAATGAGAGTTGTGTTAGAGAAGATTAGCTACTATTATGGCTCAATTTTGGTCAAGGTCAGTACTCTAATCTCATTGGATTCACCGCACCGATTGATCTTCACCCTGTCATGGCCAATATACCGGGTACTTTCCTCCCTCTATTTTCCTACAGTTGGCATTAATTGCTAACTAACTAGTTACGTCATTTACATGATACAATGATTTTAAGAAAGATTAAAAGAAATTTTGCTGTGAGGATCATGTAGACTCAGTTTACATTTTAACTTGCTGCACAAAACTATTAATTTTAGTCCATATAAACTGTCCATATTAACAGTCCATATTAACAATGGATATGTTCAGAAGATCAACTAGACTGAAACAATAATTATGAATAAAATTTAACCTCGTCTTCCAACGAGATGTCTTCTTACAATAAAGGCAGCAGAGGTATATAAAATAAACAAATTTTGAGTCTGTTTTTGCCACTGTGTGTAGAAAATATGTATGTCATAGTCAGTGGAGCGCATAATTGTTATATGGATACAGCAAGCGATTTGTCTCGGCTTCCCTTTCTACTACAAAATGAGATTACTCCCCTTTACTCCAATACTGTATAGAATAATTATTGTTATTATATCGCACTACCCTAATAGTCAAGTGTACTACAAGAGCTTTTACAAGACAATTTATAGATTGAATGTCAGTCAGTCATCTCTTTTCTATTATTCACTTCACAGGACGCTCAGACACATGCCTAACAACAAATGCTTTCATTTCTCGTCATAATGCTGACCTAAAAATGACTATTAAGCAGGTTCCACAACATTGAATTAACCAATTATTACAAGTACAACGAGAAAACTTAATTATCGCATAGGGACAGTGGTACCTACGACACGAGTAATAAAAGTAAATCACATTACAATAAACGAAAACCATATCGGAATACTCATGTGTTAGTATGAATACACTACACTGCCAGAAATAGCAGCAATTCAACTTGTACATACTACACCTTGTGTCAGGTAGAAATGAATACACAGAAGACAGAAGCATAGCATTAGTCTTACACAACCTCACATGTTTTACCAGAGCAAGGATGCCAACAAGAGAATTAACAAGCAGTTTAATTTAGAAAATGCTACGAATGGAAGCAGTTTAGGCTGGAGCAAAACAGTAACATTTTTTTATTAGCGTCTGGTACCTATACATTACTCATTACTGTTACAAATGTCAGAGATACAACCACCAGTCATTCCGGACCAGTAATGTAGCAACACAAGCGGAGATATTATATATTTTAAGAACTCCGAAAATGTATATATAAAAAATTTGTAAGAAGTTAGTTGCGTCCGTAGGAGTAGTATCACAAAATAATTTTTGACTTCCTTTTGGTTGAAAAGTTAAATACTTCTACAGCTAGCCCTCAGTTAGCTAATATTATTATTAGTCAGTAAATGTATATTGTATGCATAGTCTTTAATTTAAATTTAAATGGGTCATCCATAAATACAGCCGAGTATATTCATTTAGGGAAAGCTGAGCGTAGCAATTTATAATCATGATTATTGTGTATGTTATTATTACGTACAAGATTCCATCAGAATACGTCTTTTGATCTCTTTCTTCTCTCTAACTTCTGGATTCAGCTCCATATAAGTTTGGTCCAAAGATCTTGCTGCTAGAGATTTGACAGGGTTAGTGATATGTGCATGATTTCGTGGTACTTTCACATCTTTCCGCAGACCTAAAAACTTCCTATTCTCTAACTGAATCGCTGTGAAGTCGTTTATTTGTACTTGAGGAGTTGTCGTCGTCGTCTTATTCAACACTGATAAGGGATCACTAAAAAAATTCTGAAATGTGTCATTGTCATTTTGGAAAACTCGGCGCAAGACTTTTTCTTCTTCTGATGTCTCACTGCTGGATGTCACATCAGGAGGGCCTATATAATAAAAATTCCATTTTAAAGTAGCCTCTTTTGCAATTTCAATACTACTTTGACATTGCTTAGAAATGTGTAACAAATGATTTCCCAATTATTTGCGTGGACAGATAAACACTTACGAAAAAACTGTTTGCTGGTTTTTACAGGAGTCTTCACAGAATCAGATTCTGACGAGGGATCATCAACAAGAGATTTGGGAGATTCCAAGGCTTCTGCTGTTCTGTTTTGGAAGCGTAATTTGAAACTCTTGTTTGGCGAAGTAGGTGCTTCAGGTTCAACATTTCTCACAATCTTTCCTGCTTTTTCCAGTCTCCCTTCCACTGTGAATAAACTAGCGTCATTCTCGCCGCCAATACGCTTTTTCCAACCCTCTTGAGATACAGATAATTGGGACAGTTTACTAGCAATCACACTAGAATCCTGAAATTAAAAGAGAAATAATATAAACGGTTTAATGGCTACGCATTAGCAACAAAACGTTTAGCAAAAGACTAAACAACTCACAGCTAACGCTTAAATGGTGTCATCCTACAAACTACAACAAAACTGCCAATAAATTTTGTACAAAACAATAACAATGAAACTTACTTTGTTATTTTTTTTAGCTTCTAAATTGTCATTTTGATCCGTTGGCACAATTTTCCCTATTTTTGACACTCTCGTCTTCCAAGTTATTTCTCCATTTGTTTGAAGAGCAGCAATTTTCTCTGCAATGCTCGTCCGATTCACATTCTTTTCTCGAAACAAATTCAAATCAGACTCTGGTGACATCATCATGGAAGTAGCACTTGAACTTTTACTCAGTTTTCTAGTTTTGTTACGACTGAAAATGAAAAACCAAAATAATAACTTTCTCAGAGAACAACAGTACACATATGGGTGTCCACACTTCATTCACTTAATATAAACAATACACAACAACAGGGAAATTTCCACTCTACCAGATGCACAACAAAGTCTAGACATGCTATTTTTATTCAACCTTTTAAATGTAAAATCCTGGCACTACTATACTCTAAAAGTAGAGACAAACTGTGTCACTTGAGAATTCAGATTTTTTACGAATGGACTATATAGAAATTACATTATGATGATAAGTTTAATTCTTCTAAATTGAAAGAGTCACAAATAAATTCTGAAAATTAAAAATCCATTTCCCATTATTAAGAAAATACTCAACTGTGTATTGTACTATTCACCAATGAAACAAGTAACAATCAGTCCCTAGACCGACTACTTAATGAGACTCCTCCCGAGTGTGTGTGTGCTATTTATTGTTTATTATTATTTTTGCTTTTTTTATTTAAGTGAAAATAAAATTACCCTAACACACACAGTACAGTCAAGACTTGAATCTTCTTAGGAAACACCTACTTGCACATCCCTCACAAGATTCTCATGGTGCATTATGCAATGAGGAAAAGGAAACTGGTATACTTTTACAAAATCAGTTACAAAGGTGATAGTCAAGTCAATATTAACTCTGTCTACCTATAATTTCTTGTTTATTACACGAGTTTATTACTCGTGTGATGTACACTTGATAGTGTGTTTGTGTACGATTTTTTTCATGTGATTATAAGAGAACGCTTTATAATCACTATGCATAAAATACATTAGTGTTCGTGCACCATGATGCCTTCAACTAACACGTTAAACTTATTCCCCATATATTATGATATTCCCTATATTCTTCCAAGTCTAATGTAGTACATCCTGTTCTCGATTTTAGCACATGACAAAAAAAACCCTGCGCTTGACTTTCTGCTTAAACCTGACTCTCTTCTCTCTTTATAGTGTACAACTCTTCCTATGATTTCGAGTTTTTTAAAACATGTAAGTGTGCAAATACTCATACATATGAGAAGAGTATAATTTAAAGGTTAGTAATTGAAGAGACAAATTTCAGAAACTCTGTGTGTTATTTTATATTTAACTACGATTCTTAAATTCTGTAGTTTCAATAGCTGAAATATTTATTGTATTGTATATTCACATTTTACTTCTTCACATGGACTTCTTCTCTTTTTCAGATGATGAACTTAGATGAGCACATTATAAAATCAAATCCTGACTTGAAATATAGGACACACATGCACACTGCACGCACACACACTTCGCACACACCCAAACCAAAAACTACACTGACACTGACTGCGTGTACATGAGAGAAGGGACAACAATCAACATGTGTGAATACTTCAGCTCACCAACCAATGATGAGAAGAAACGACCAACACAAAAACCTCAACACTCACTACCAACTAACTGATGAAGAGAGTTTAAAATAGCGTCCTCGTCTTTGCGAAGTCAACATAATCAATGACAGGTAGAACTGATGGAAGGTAAAACCTCATTCGAACAAGTTATAAACTTTGGGCTCTTTGTTGGGGATTTCTACCGCAGATTCATCTCACATGATACGAGTATAAGGTATAGGACGTTGTTAGAGAGGGAGAGACAGAAAACGAGGCGAAAGGTGGAACGGTGTGCAAGCACAACTCTTTTTTTGTTGCATTCAAAAGCATTATAATCTCACAAACCATCTACTACGACTACCTATATACCTATCTGTTTACAAGATAACTTTATACGTTGTCATGATGTAAATATATGGTGGAGGAGACTCTCTTTGCTCAGACTTCAAGTACATGAAGATATAAAGGACTAGTACTACCTACAACACTGCACAACAACAATAATATAATAATTGCATCAATATGTAAGAAGGAACTACCAACCAGCAAGCCCTAGGCTGGCGAATATATACCCACACTTCACAGC
Source organism: Pygmarrhopalites habei (assembly GCA_009870185.1). Taxonomy (NCBI): domain Eukaryota; kingdom Metazoa; phylum Arthropoda; class Collembola; order Symphypleona; family Arrhopalitidae; genus Pygmarrhopalites; species Pygmarrhopalites habei. Next base: position 22,162 of record WJFB01000977.1, on the reverse strand, counting down.
AGTTTTCTTCTCTTGTACAGCATGTTTGCTATTTATGCACTGACAAGAGCAACTTGCAATACAAACTTTGTTCTAAAGATGTATGTGCTTGTTGCAGAAATCCACCACCAATTTGGATAAATTTTATTCTAACCATCCATATACATGTACATGCGTATATTATACTCCACCAACTATTTACACAAGGCTATTATTATCATTTCTAATGATGGTACACAAACACACACACGATTATGGTGACAAACTAATTATTGAATGTGACTACCTATATTCTCCTACAATATTTCAATTTGTGTTACACCAAATATTCAATTAGTGTTCTGGTACTTTACATAGTTCCTTTTTGTATACATTACATCCACATGCCCTTGACAAAAAGCTAGCTAGCCTTTATGTTGCAAAAAACAGAAATAACCATCTATTGAAAGCTATTTTTTGAAAGTGAATACACCGACAGTCTCTAATCTTTCAATCTCAAATTTCCTATACGGAATACTTTCTCAGTAAGAAATTTGAAGTTTTATCATTAAAACGTGGTTGATACAAGAGAATAGTATTTTTTCTGTGCAAGTCCGGTCATTACAATGCTCTTTCATTCCAAGGATACTCTTTGACACCCATCATTTTTCTCTCATTAAATCGGTACAAATGGCAAGAAAGAGTAGCACTAAAATATGTTTTAAATTTTTTTTACCTCAATTCGACACCTTTTCTGCTAAAAGTTTTATCTTACATAGGCGTGTTCTTGAAATAAACTTTTGTGAAAGGAAGAGTATGATTTTTTTTGTCCTTCTTGAAATGCTCTATCCGCAAGTAATCTCCAAGAATCTCCTATATACTCAAAGCGGAGAATATTTCTAATCACTTCTATGTCTAAGGAAGAAGGGCTCTTGATAATCTCCAAAGCAAAAGATATACCTACTCCAACTCTGTGAAGACAGTAAATAATAATAATAGCCAACAAACAGACAAGGACGTTCTAACAATGAACCATACCAACAATTCTTTTTATATTCACTTTATGTCTTAATCGTCTAAGCACTTCTACATTGACATAGGCTGAGAGTTAACGAAACCGAACAAAACATAGTGACAATAAGCAGTTAAACATCGTTATTAGCACGTGTATCTGTAGTAATAAGTGCTGCTATACATTGTACATATCGTATACACTGTGTGTTTCATTATTATAAAAATAGTCAAAATTAAAAGATAAGTACAATATGTGTACTAAACACTACAAAAAAAAAAGTATAAAAAAGAGAAGTTGAGAATTTTCTTACCTGAACTCATCCGATGAAGTAATATGATCAAAGTCCTGACCCCTATCTGGGTCAGTAGGGACTTCATTGTGGTCAGCAGAAGAAATGGACAAGTCTTCAGAAAATGGAAGAATTTTCTCTGGCATTGCAGTACTCCTTTTTGGTGATGTTTCACTGATGAAGTCTTGACAGGAATTGACAACGTTTGTGGAAGAGCTATCATCAGAGGATTCAGAACTGCTGCCAGATATAGCATTTAGACTTTTGCTACACTCTGATTCGCCTATTTGACCTTCTTCATCCCTGACCGTACTCTTGTTATCCTTACCAGAAGGGGTAGTCGGAACATTTGTTTCCTTACGCATAATAGAACTCGAAGCACCATCAGTACTATCAGTAGCGACGATTATACGTGAAGCTCCACTTCTCCCTAGAGAACATAATGATTACATGGGTAAGGTTAGGCGCAATTATAATGAATTTACAAGGTACATTTTAATTTTTTTGGATAGGCATAATTTTGCTTCATTAAAGCTATAAATCTCACTTTGCAACCTGTATAAACCAATTTATAATTTTTCAACACTTGAAAGTGTTGAAGGCTGACGGTGTGTAACTACAATGGGAGCGTCTAATTAATTTCTCATTTTCAGTCTCTCCATATTACTACTGTACGCAAAACTAATGTATTCAAATTACTTGAGTGTAATTGCAGGTATCAATATCGAGTACTATAAGTATGTTTGAACACGAGTTAATTCTGATCTTATATAAAATGTAAATTGTTTCACTCAAAATCATAATACAAGTGCAGTTGAGTGTTCATTTCAAAACTTGTACTATTATTTGTTGAATAAACGCCACACAAAGCAGCTGTCGTCACATTTAACCAAACACACTGAAACTATACTTGCATTTCTATCATGTTATACCACAATCATGATGACATAAAAAAATTTAAGACGAAAAACGAGGAGCCAGCCAAACCGGCCTTAAAATCACTCCTGAGTCGTAATAAGACATGCATGGTAAGCATTAATACAGCACTAATTAGTATCTGGTGCAGGTACGAAATGCCAATAATCAAATTCAACACACATAATACCGGCTTTTTCAATTAAAATAAATTATATGGATTTAGAATAACTACAATGAACTAATACAAGCCAAGTTTTTGAGCAGTGAACATAATTACAAGAACGTAGTCATGAAGTCTCAGCGTATAATATTTTCAAAGCCAATATTATTTTATATATTACAAGGAAATGCAGAAAAAAATAGAAAAAAATATTTACATTCTTCCAACTGAAGAGGCGAGGACTTCACAGGTTGAGTTGCGAATCTTTTGGATGTGACAGGTCTCTTTGTTGAAAGTCGTTGACATTCTGACGAAGCCAAGACATTGAACATTTTAATTCTATCCTTGATATTTGCGGACTCTGTCATATTCAGAATTGACGATTCGGAATTTGGACCATCATTTCTCCAATGTCCATTCAGTTGGGTAGATTCCGTAGGGACGATAAAGGATGATGACTCCCTTGGGGTTGTAAAGCTTCTGCGTGTATTATATGCAGCTAAGCGACAAAACATGCATTACATTGTAAATAAAATTACATACAAAAACACTAGAGAAAGTACAAATTTATACAAATTATTGACAAATCAATCAAACAGAAACTCACACACTTGAACAAAATTGTAAAGAGCATGTGACAGGTAAACCGTGGCATGTCATCAAAGTTCTTATTATTATTATCAGTAATACCCATTGATTGGGTATTATACGAAGATTTTTTTTGTAAAAGATTAGTCTTTTTCATAATTATGGAATAAATATGTGAATGATCCTCTTTGCTACCTTGATCTTTCTTTATTAAGAGCTCATTATGTCGAATGAAAGTAGAAAAGAAGGAAAGGGGGTTGTTGAAAAGGTGGAGAAAGAAAAGTTGATTCTACGCAAGGTTTTTATCACCCAATTCAGACGCATTCTCTAATATGATTCTGTATGCAATTTTTTCATCTGTCCTTTCTAAATTTGACGGTTCAAGCTGAATTTTAAAGTTTATTAGATCTAGAACTGATTTGCAAATTTTATTTATGCTACGCCGAGTAACGGTCAACTGGCAACTTTTGAAAATTATACGAGTAAAAGACTTCTCACTAAACTTAATTTTTGACAGGGTCGCCAGGAGAAAAAATGAATAAAAGTTTTATAATAAAACTACTCCCTAATGTTGACTAGATGGTTATTAATTCATTAAAACAATACTCACCTCCTGATGGTGGCTTGGAAGTCACAGGAAAATGAACACCTTCATCATGTAGTTCTCCCTTTGAAATTCGTGTCAAAGAAGTATCAATTTGTAGTCGATCCTCACTCCTATGGTCACTGATCAAGTCACCACTGTCTAGTGACTGGGAAAGTGGTAAATAATTGCATCTCTTCAAACTTGTAGTTTCTTTGAAAGCTGATGAAGAAGATGGCTCCAAAACTTCATGGTTTGTAGGCTGAACAAAAGGGATTTTTTTCGTTGTTGTTGTACTTTTTTCTTTTATAGCAGAACCGTGATTCTCATGATCTGGATGATGTAGTACCATCATAGCTTTTTCTACTTCATCAGTCGTCACAGGTTGTGTTGTATACCTCACTCGACTCGCCCCTTTCAATTTTTCAGCATTTCGACGAGTAAAAATACTCTCTTTTCGAAGACACTCATTCTCCAACTGCATAAATAATGAACGTTTCTCTGCTACCGTCAGACTCATCACTACAAATTGAGACAAATAATAAAACATAATATAATGATAAAAACACATAGTAATCATCATGTATAAAACCTACGTTAACAACAAAGCACTAAATCACAATTTAGATTCAATATAGATCATTCCATTTTAATCAAACATTTCTTTCAATTAAAAATAATAATTTAAGATTCACCTATATCTTCATGGCTATCTGTTCGCTCAACCTTTGAGCCCATGTTGAGCAGTCTTTCAGCTTGAGTTGTATTTAAATTTTGATTTCCTTGGGTCTGACTTGATATTTCATAATCTAAATCATGTAGTTGGCTGGGTGTACCAAGGGAGTTTCGTCTCCAGTTCAATCTGAATGGTTGTGGACAATCTTCCTCAGTGGTTTTCTTTTCAGGCTTGTCCTTCTCAGGTAAAGGCAACGTGTTCAGAGGCAGTGTTTTTTTCTCTATTTGATTATTTTCACAGTCAACTTTTCCATGGTGTGAACTTGTAGTAGTAGAACTATTTTTTGCTGACTCTGTAGATGTGACAAGAAGTCGTCCTATTTGGTTATTGGAAGCAAGACCGTTCTCAACATTGAGAGCATCATACCTAAGAGGAAGGATAGACCAAAAATAAAATGGGTTACATCTAATTTCGGTCTCTCTCTCTCTCAAACAGAAGCATATGCATCCATATGATACTTTTGAATTCTCAAGGCAAATAAATATCCATGTGATATATGCATGACAGACATGTATTCTCATTATATTACAAGTATTTAATATACAGACATTAAGCTTTCATTGAGTAAAAATCATTCTCAACCGCAGTTTGGGTATAATCCAAGCGTTATTCCCATGTGTACGTGTATGTGTTTGATTCCCTCCTACACACAGACACAATTTACATTCTAGTATTAGGAAGCTGAGCTAGTACACTGTTGAAATAGGAAAAACTCACACAAGATGTAAGTAATAGGAAGCCGCCTGTCGTGGGCACACATCTGTGTACATTTATTTTACACACGATCCCCTGTACTTGTTGTTGGTCAGGTTAGACATTCTCTTCTTATCTCCACAACATGTTATATTTTTGCGCATAAAGGACCTATTAACAGCGCAAGTATATCATCGTAAAAGTTAAAAGTTATGTAAAGACCGTGTGAAATGGTTCATGGTGCAAGAAGAACACATGAATACATGAGATTTATATCTCTCTACTTGACCTATCATAGGAAACATCAATAATAATAATAATAATACATGACCAATCTCATGTCACTTTTCTATCCAAAAATTGAGAATTTCGTTGAACGAGAGATACATGATTCATGAGAAACATTGGTCTAAAGGTTCCTACCATTCAGAAACAAAATATTATACATGACAGTGATTAATTTTTTGAATATGACAATAAATTCAAAAAATAAAATAAAATAAACAATGATGATCACTGTCCAGTCACTGTTTTTGTCACCTAAACAAAGAGACAAAGAAAAAATAGTAAAAAGTAATTTCTCATAGTGTATTCATCAAATATACCAGATACGTCATCAAATCCTCGTCAATAATATTAAGGTAGTACTGGCAATAGATGTTTCTTTATAAAAACGAAAGTCCTACTGTGTGTCACCCCCAACTTTATTTGGAAAAACAGGATACGTGTAAGCAGAACACCACAAATGACAAGTTGAAGGAAGAAACTAAAAATAACAAAATGACTGCAGTTGCACAAGCACATTTGCAAGATGTGAACCATACATAAAGATGTAGATACTAAGGGAGGGGAAGATGGATACACATTTCGAGTTTGACTTTACACCATACCCATCCTTTTTTATGAAAAAACATGCATGTGCTTACTCCTGCTTACTCTGTGTATTTAAGGACGACAAAAGCAAGATAGAAACAATGTACACGCGTAACCAAGTTCACCATGAATGGAAATATGCAAGAAATGTTTTACGTAAAGTTTAAATTATGGAAAATAAGTTAAGATTACCTGTCACTGTCCGGGTAATATCCAAGGGAAGCATCCGCATCCGATGTATTCAAAGGAGGAAAATCTAGGTTATTGTTTTCTGAACTAGCATTGGTAGAATCAAGGTTGCTCTCACTACAAAAATATCTACCACATCGTAGATTGTCAGAAGGATCATCATTGTGGAAGTCGGAAGAGGATGAAGAATTTGATGTAGAGGAGGACTCTCGCCATGTATTTTTTAAAATTCCACCTTTTTTGAGTATTCCTTTATTGGTACTGCTATGTTGAGATAAGCTATCATTAAAAATTGGTGAGTAACTAGGAGGATAACATTCGTCAGCACTTTTGGAGGAAGATTTTTTCAAGGAATTTTTTAGACAAGGCTTAATCCTCTCATTGTCCAATGAAAACTCATTGTCACGGAAGTTTCGGTGTTTCAAAATCGGTTTTTTAGGTTCCATTTCTTCCAAATCTTCTGAACTCGATTTCTTTTTCAAAATTGGCTATGAATATAGTAAAAAGAAAAAATATCAGATACAAAATAAGTGATCAAAAATACTCATCCGATTCATAAAAATAAATTAAGTAGTACATATTTGTGTTTGCAAGGGAAGGTGTGATGTAAATTTTTTTTGGCTAGTACCTTTTTTGGTTCAGGACTCAAACATCCACACGCAGAAGGTAAGGAGTGTGTGGAAAAAGAATAATCGCCCGGGGTTGATTCTTTCATGATTAAAGAACTGTCGTATGACAATTTTCTTTTCAAAATACTTTGTAAACCTCCTTCAGACCCACTGGACACAATGGAACTTCCCAGTGAAGACCGTCGTAATTTGAGAGATTGATCTGAACCATCTGTTTATAATGAAATAATAAATACAATAAATTTAGAAACGTTGAAGCAAAGGTATACTTCAGGAGCACATAATTATCAACAACTGATCACTCTGAATTTTTTAAGGAAATAACTTACCATCATCTAAGGTGTTACGTCGACTCTTCAAAAGAATTCCACAAGAATTTTCTCCACCCGACCAATAACCCGTCTCTGTGTCCCCTGATAAGTTACTGTCAATACTTTTTGTCCGAGTGAGTAATCTGAAAATAAAAAATAAGAACAGGTACACGTTATTTGATTGAATGGGGGAATTGATTGTGGTTTCATTAAGACTGAATATATTATTATCATGTACCCTTGTCTGTATATACAGAGGTAAAAAAATGGCATTTTAAAAATTACTTTGTCACGGAGAGTCCGAATGAAACAGTAGCTGGGTTATTACTACTGGAGCAACTATCTTTTGTAGAAATTCCTCCAGAGCAGGAAGGGTCATCTTTCTTTTTTAATATGGATGGTTTTTTTAATGAGGATGAATCTTGATGCTGATCAATGTAGGCACGAGTTACTGGTTCTGTTGAAGACCTCAGAATGTGTGGAATCGTAGGCTTTTTCAGGACTGTTGTTGTTGTTGGTTGGTCTAATGATGATGCAGATCCACTGATTGGTCGGACGTCAGTAATGTCACCACTACTCTTGATATTAGGAGTAGGGGTCGTATTAAAAATTTGTTTGAGTCGTTCTTCATGTAGTCTTCTTCTCTGTTCTTTGATCAATTTTATCCGTTCTTCTTGAGTTGTGGAAGAAGAGATTCTATTGTTGTCTTCTTCCATTCTGACTACAATTTGTCCGTCCCGTTGACTGATACATATATTATGTAGTATTTTACAGCCTCACTCAGAAACACACAAACTATTGTCTACAACTATTTACCAGAAGCATCCTCCGTCCCTTTAAGTATATTTAATTCAGTATAAAAAAACAAAATTTCTTCTTCTCTCGTCAACTTTTCAAAGCCAGAGCTCCCGCCTCAACTCATTTGGATATGGATCGGATTGGATCGGCCATTTGTGGCTGAAATTCTTTAGAGACGAAAATCGTCTAGGGATACAATTTGGAGAAAAAAACAAAAACAGAGTGGGCCTGCCATCCCCACAGGATCGTTTTTGATTAAAATATTTTACTGTACATACACTAATATTTCTGCCCTCCTAGTCTTGGAATTAGAATTTTCGAAAAAATGTCAGGCGTTTTCAACAGAATTGGAAGCCGAGTGGCCAAGATATCAAAAAGTGGATTTAACCATGTACAGGTGAGCTGAAAAATTAATAAATTTTCATTTACATTCCTCAACAATGTACATTTGCATATTAGTTTGTTCAATAATTTGGAAACATATTTAGTTCATGCGTCCCTGTGTATTTTTTAATTTTAAAGAACAAGTTTTCAACATTAAGTCTAAAGGAAGTCAGTACCTCGAAGAAAATAGTAAGCATCACATTCTATACTCTTACTATTAATAATAATCTATTATTAACAAGTACAACAGTCATCGTCGTGAAAAAATTGTTTCAACATTTATTAATATTTGTCTTTTTCTAATTTCTAGCTATGGGGTTCCGTCGGTCTCGTCGGAGGAGGAGGTGTAGTGTTATTAATTAGTCTAGATCGGTCGGTGTCCGCTGGTGAATTGGTATTGCATCCAGCTCACCTTCCCTGGACCTGGAAACCCCTCTTTAATTCATTTGATCATGCATCTATAAGGCGAGGTTACGAAGTCTACAAGCAAGTGTGTGCAGCGTGTCATTCTATGCGTTACATGTGCTACCGAAATTTGGTCGGTGTAACTCATTCGGAAGCGGAAGCAAAGGCAGAAGCTGAAGAAGCCATGGTAACTACAAAATAATAATTTCAAACCCAGGTCCTTGTTATGATAACGTGCATATTGTATAAATCCAATCATTGAAATCTAATAGGTTACTGACGGCCCGGATGACACAGGAGCAATGTTCCAACGTCCAGGAAGGTTGGCTGATCGGTTCCCTTCCGTAAGTTACAAGTCGCTATTTTTTTAATTTGTTTAAAAACTTTAAAATGTGTCTCGTATTTTTTATTCAATTTGTCAACATATTACATTAGTATTTGAACATTTACAATGAAGAGGGTAAATGTTGTTGTTGTTCTTTGTGTGTGTAGCCTTACCCTAATGAAGAAGCTGCCAGACATGCTAACAACGGTGCTTACCCACCCGATCTGACATATATTACATCTGCCAGACATGGGGGAACAGATTATGTTTTTGCATTGTTGACGGGCTACTGTGACGCACCAGCTGGTATTAATTTGCAAGACGGTCAATATTTCAATCCCTACTTTCCGGGTGGGGCTATTTCAATGGCTCAAGCAATCTATAACGAGGTAGATCACGCAGACAAATGCACATCATCATTAATATAGTATTTCTTTTTTTGGGAATAATTTTAAATTACATCCTATATGAGATCTTATTTAAAAATAATTTATTTCTATTACTTGCAATTGACAGGTTATAGAGTACAGTGATGGGACGCCTGCCTACGCAAGTCAAATAACAAAAGATGTAGTTTCATTTCTTAAATGGGCTTCTGAACCGGAACACGATACAAGGAAAGAATGGGGCATGAAGGTACTTATTAATTGGTTCACGTATTTAGTTGTCACTTAATTTTTGAAAATTGTGTTTCAAAAATGAAATTTCTTTCTTTCTTTGACTTTCAGGTAATGGTCCTGTTTCCAATTATGTTCCTTGTAGTTTACTATTTGAAGAAACATAAGTGGTCAACAATGAAGAGTAGAAAAATAGTTTTCAAACCACCCAATTTCAAGAAGTAAAATTGTGGAATCAAGGATTATTTAAACCGTAGAAAATATGCAACACAGATAAATAAAAGTAAATAAAATATTATTATTATTATTCACTTGTAAAATCTACCTGGAGCTACTGGAAGCTTGTTCCGAAATTTCCACTATATAACTTCACCGCTAGAATTGTTAGGTAAATCAAAGCAATTAAAGATCATTTCTTTGTTGTGATTTTGTTTTGACCGAAGAATGTATTTAATTGATTTCTCAGCATCTTCGTAATCGAAAAAAAATTATATTAAGAGTCATAGAACCTTTAAGATAACCTGTATGAAAATAGTTGTGTACTACGGACAAATCAAAGAATGCGAGTTACTTTATGTCAAGTTGCTGTCAGTTTAATAAAATTAAAATATTTTAAATTTTCATGTCTCTCTCTCTTATATTTAGTCCAATTATACTGGATTTCATTCGCCTTGGGAGTCGCAGCAAAGTAAATAAATAATATATCAATTGAGTATCCATGAATGATATAAGAGATCACATTTTTCTTGTGAGACGATTTTTCATGCTAATTTGATTGCTTTCGCAATCAAATTTTAGGTATTTGCAAACTTTTCTCCTTTTTACTAAAAACATATTCATTTACGTAGTACGCGTATATAATGACGATTTTTAAAAATGGCTGTCTGTGGTGACAGTATGTATTTTTAATTTATACTTTCATAAAGTCATTTGATAGGAATTAAAAGTTATTGCAAATTGAATGGAAACAAACTCCAGTTAATGCAGTTCCAAGAGTGTTGTAGCAAAAAAATTGGAATTTTTTCACATATTTTGCAAACGTTTCTTATGTTGTGTATTCAATCATAATTTTTTCAAGTTCTTATTTATCCAGCAAACATAATTACAATTATTGTTACATCTTACTCAAAGACAAAAATAATTGCAGAAAATTACCATTCCAAGACATAAGAATAAGAATCAACACAAACAGCAGCCTTTTAAATATACATATATATGTTATGTAAACATACATACATAATATGTATTACATATGTATATACTCCTAATAACATAATAATGAGGCATTAATAAGTGTGTGTGATAAATTATCACTGATAATACGACTTTCTTGGGCTCGGAAAAATGAGGACACAATATGTGTGGATACATCATTCTGGTATATATTTAATGTTTTTTTCCCATTTATTTAAAACGATTATATATGTATTACTGCTACTCTCTTTCTTGCGGTGGAATTTGTCGCTGTCCTGTCTTATATCAGGTAATTCAGTCGATATTTAATAATAAATTTTCTTTTATTTGAGTGAGCTTATTACCGGACACCGGCTCAGCGTAAATAAAAACTTGCACTCTACACATTGGTTTCTCTCATACAAGTGAAAAACACAAAGATATTATAAGTAATAATAATAGAACAAGACCAAGTTGTAATAATATATGTTGTATATTATTATGATTACATGAGTATAACAATGAATGGTCTCCACACTCGACGGCATATTCATGGATATACATACACTGCAGTTTCATTTTTACTTACAAATTGTAAGTTAGAATATAAGAGAAAAATGTTACATGCTTTCAAAGTTAAAAATTTTCTTTTCCTTTCTTGCTGTGATTCACAAAGCTCACAGCAGCAGTTAATTTATGAATAGTTTAGATTTTAGAAGAATAATTTAATTAGAGTATCACAAAAACTTATCAGATACGGCTACTATTTTTGCTTTTTTTGTTTCTTTTGAATGATTCAAAAGCTATAATTATTATATAGCACACACCTTTATAGCAGTTCAATTCAAAAAAAACATTGAATGACTCTCTTTTATACTAAGTCGATTTCGAATAGGACACTTTTTTTCCTCTCTAGCTCCATAACACACAAGGATTTAAATAGCATGTATTTAGTTTCTCATAAGATTAACATGGTTTCAAGTGAATCTATTTTCTTGTAAAAGGTTACAAATCAACTTTTATAACAATAATAAATTATTATACAGAAGATACTCTGGGAAATGTCTACAGATTTTTAATTCTTTTTGCATTCATTCCATCCTGTCGCAACTTGTGTGACACAGCAGGAATTGACGAACGCAAAAAATAAATTCCAAAAGAAGACGAATTGGACGAAAAATTATTTTTGTACCTCCTATTTTAAATACACTTATTTCTTTATAAACTTGTAGTTTTTCTTTTGCTATATAGCGTGACCCAAAAACATGTTACAAATGTGATTTTATAAAAAAAAACACAAAAAGAAAGGAATCTGAATGAACATATTTGATGTTATAAATTTTTATGTTACTAATAATTGTTGTTGAAACACATTTTTCCCGTTGCATTTGTCCTCTTATTATAGAATCAATGGTAGCCCGGGCCTGCTCGGGTGTGTTTAGATAAAAGTATTTGCTGTCGACACCATTTTTGACATAAATTTAGAACGAACGTATAGAAGGGTCCAAATCAATATAAACTACTACTACTAAGACTTACTACAAGTAAATGGATTGAGTCTACTATTCTGGACAGCATTGGTTTTCTCCATCTCTCTCTCTCGTTTTGTGTGTTCATCATATACATATTAGGTATTATAATATTAACTAATGGGAAAATCATCTTAAAATGTATAACAAACAAAAGATTATACTTTTCTCTCTTGAGTTATATTGTTTCATATTATATAGGATGTCTCTAATTGTGAGGTTAAGAGATAGAACAGAAAAAAAGACGATCAAAATCGTCTAATAATATTTTCATTGAATTTCGATACATGTAGAATAATATATTATATGTAGTTATTATTTATTTTATCGCTTATGCACTTTTCTAGAGCCATCTGAAACATGTCTTACTCTACTTTTAGAACGTGGAACCTTCTGGTGGTTGTGATAACTGTATAGATCATGAAAAATAAAATGTAATCAGAAAGAAATTAGTATAAATTGTGTGTGCCTTCGGCATCAGTCAATTTAAATATTCAAATATTTATGGACGTACCTTCATGTTATCCTTTGATGTCATTAATCTTCGTAGTTCTGAAATAACAAATTTAAAAAAAGTTGTTGACAAAAAAATCACTTACAATTAATAATTTAATTATAGTAATTATGATGAGCAAACGTAAGTACCTTGAAGAACTGTCTTAATTGTGTAGTCTCTCGACCATCTTGCCAGTATGGGTACTTGACGATTATCAACCTATCATGTAAAATATAATATTATTTACATGACAGCATGACTACACTAAAACTGACACAATTAATACAAAAAGGAATTGACATCTTACCACACCAGAAGTACCATTTACACAGTTCATGTTTATTCTAGATAAAAATCCTATAAAAGAAAATTAAAATATATATACTTAGCAACAACTCTTTCTCAATCCGCTATCACAGCATACATGGATGACTTACGGATCTGAGGCTGTTCGTCAGGATAACGATCACCACATTCCATTTTTAAACTATACATTCTATTTTCATAGGGAGTCTGTGAGAAACAAACAACAATATTCTTTTTTTAGATACTTTGTTCATGTAAAAATTGTACAAAATTGTAAGATGGAGAGAGGTCATAAATAAACGCAGAATGTACTTACCCTAGGAGGTCCAATGATCATCCCGGTCTGAATACATGAAACAAAATTAAATATCGCATATGTGATGAATATATTTTAAATTTAAATCACATCATAAAACCATATAGCTAATTATACTACCATGTACTTTCTTTATAAATCATTTGACGTAACATAATATTTGTATAATTCATACCCAGTTGGTTAAGGTCATATCACTGAGAAAAAAAAGTAGTGTCATGTATTAATTATTATATGTTTGAATAAGGTATCATAAATTTGATTTCATCAATTCTTTGTCTTTTTATACATGTAATATTTACTTAATTTGGGCAACTTACTCGTCACTTTCAAGACCCCAGCTTATCGTACCATCTCCAACACCCTTCTGACCCTGTTCCAATTCTTCCTGGAAATAAATGTAATCATTACATTGTAATGAGTTAATGGTTTTGACCGTGCTTAAGTATATCGTATAAAACGTTTTGCAAGAGCGGAGCAGAAAAATTCCTGCAAAAGAGAGTCTCTCTGCTTGCGTTGCGAACGTATGACAAACGACAGAGCTTGTTTTTTCGCATCTCATAACTTTAGCTCGACAATTGTTTTCTTGCATTTAACTCGTGTCATTCATTCATCAAATCGAGTGTCAACATAATAATAACGATTAATATTATTTGGATTGGAGTGTAACAGTCGAGGTGAGTACTTTTTAATAATCATTTTGTTGAGTTTTTCTGACGTCATTTTCATACAACCAAAATCATTTTTGAACGTCGTATTAGTAATTGTTTCTTTATTATTTGTTCAAAGATGGGAAAACCTAAGGCCAAGAAACCTAAAGTGGACAATGAGTCTATGGAAGTTGACAATGAGCTATCCTCGTCTGCTGGACCATCAACCAAGCCGGTCAAAGGAGAAGTTGAATTGTTCAACAACTTGAACAAACTGTACTGGCAATATTTTGATGTAAGTATTTTAAACAAATATTTTTGATGCATGTATGATACTACTTGTGATTTTTATGCAATATTCTAAAATGTATTTTTATTATTATTTTAGTTAACAGGAAGACGTTTTATTCCTGGAGAGAGAGAGGTAGAGGAAGGAAAGATTAGAGATGTTAAAAAATTGCATTCATCGTTGTCGGTCACATATGAGAAGACTGAAAAAAACATATCGTCATCATACGGTCAGTACAATTAATTTTGTCCTCTCTCTTTCTCTCTGTATGTGAAACATACTCTGTACTTGCTATGATTATGACACGGAATTTTTTATTTCAGTTGAGACGTGAAGAGGAAAAATGTATTGGTTGTCACTCAAGAGATCCAGATGTAACCTTCACAAAAGGTGTGTGTAAATCCTGCCGAAAGATAGATACAAGTGACACTCCCTGTACGGGTGTACCTCAGTTATTCAACAAATGTCTTCCTATTTGGTCACCCATTTTCGACATGCAGTATGACTGCTTACATTGCAAAAAGGTCACTCTCGGTAAATTGGATCCCTCTAAAAATGCCTCTCCTCCAAATTGTACTCGTCCAGGAGGACATGCTCGTTTTCAAGATCTGTCTAAAGTCAACATCCTGTCTCTGTTCAATGGAACTGATGCTGAATCTGGTGCCATCATTGTTCGAGGTATGAGATTTTCTGAGACGACAGTGAGAGTTTTGGGAAACTTTCTACTCAAATTCAAAAGGAATGATCCTTTAATTGAAACAGCGTTCGGTATGCAAAAGATTCAAGAAGACCACTCAAATAATTCACGAGTAAGATTGCGACGTCCCAAGAGAGAACATGATGACATCATTGGACTGGTAAAAGTTGAGGAAATACTAATAGAGTGGGGTCAGGGTGAGCAATGGACACCAACTGCTGCTCGAGAAATTAATTGCTACAATGTAAGTATTATGCTATCTTATACACAATAATACACACTGTATGTCTCTCTCTCTCTTATAATATACATTGTATAATGTCATTTCTGTTTTGTATTTTCAGTTGGCTGACATTCTAGTCAACCCATTGTTAAATGTTGGTGATGGTCAAGGGATGCAGACTGAAGCAGTAAATTTGGGATTTCGATTAAAACCTGACTATGAGTACATCTCAATGAATTGTCTGGAGAAGCACCTGAGTAATAGAGGAGCCAAATTAAATTGGACTTTGACCGCGGAGGAGGGAACGAAACTGGAATTTGTTACAAAATTCAAGACAGAGAAGATCAACGCCAAGGAGAAAGAGATAGTGGAGGATGGAACGAGATTCTTGGTGAACGTGGTGGACGAGAAGGAGAAGAGATTTATAGTGGAGATGGTCAGTGGGATAGAAACTAAAATTTTGGTGGAAAAGGTGAACAAGAAATGGGAGAAGGTGAAGAATCGCAAAGGTCTTATATACATGTACGGAATAGAAGCAGAAGACTGTATTCATGTAAGTTATACTAACAAAATTGTAGAAACTCGCCTCCAAATACATAACAATATGTTATGTGTATACTATGTAGTCATTTTTATTCTGAACACAGGTTAATATTGGTTCAACTACAGGAGATACTCCGCGACCTCATTCTCCCAATTCAGGAACAACCTTGGCTATGTACATGAAAGATCGTCCAAATGCCAAATCTTTCAAATGTGGTTTGTACTATATGAAAGAGAATAGAGATTGTGACCATGATGATGATCTTTTAATGTATGAGAGTCAACTTTAAATCAGCTTTCTCTTGGCTCAACTCAAAGGATGATCTTTTAAGAATTTTGTCCCTCCTTTTACTGACGGTCTCGATCAGGTCAATCAGAATAAATGGAAGGATTTGGATACCAAGAATTTGCCTGACAAGCCGATTAAAATTCTCCATGAGGATTTTATTGGGAGAAATTATACCAAGGCTCAATTCAAAGAGAAGCTCAATTTCCCTGTTGTTCTACTCTCTCAAAGCCAAGATGGAAATTGAATACAACTGGAAAAATACTAAGGATCCTCTCAAACACTCACCATCCAAATAATAACAATATTGTTTTGTTACTTTAGGAATTAGTTTTCGCTACGAATTCTGCTGGCCTAATATAATATTAGTGTGTACAGAAATTGTATAATTTGTAGTAAAAAAACAATACAATAATTTAGAAATAAATAAATTTCACGTTAAAAAAGACAATAGATACTTACCAGCAATCTAAATGTACGTGGAACCACTGTGGACACAAATAAAGTAAATTTGTCAAATTTATGTATTTAAATAGAAATTATCATTTTCAAAAAAAGAGTAAAAAAAGATGAGCAAGTTCAAGTTTGCAAGTTATTTTTCTCCTCTTTTACCATGACCTTTCGACTAAACAAATTGACAGAAAAAGAAAAACTCTCACCGCAGCTTGACATTGTTCTTAACTAGTTGGACTGGACACTCGGAACCCCCGAAATATTAATTGTGAACTTTTTCTACGATACTTCTTCCTCTTGTATCACAATAATTCCGACTCTGACTCTATGATGGTATATAGAGACTCTCTATTAGAGAGTGAGCTTTTGGGGAAAATTTTAAACCGGCATTTTTTTTTCCGAACACATGAGACGAGTGACCCTGTATTTCGGACAGTACAGTAGGTTATTATTTGGTCGGAGGAAGTTTCACACAACAAAATCAGACATGAAACAGCCCAGTCTGAACCTTGTCCAGCGATTCAATCCAACCATGAATAAATTTGAATGGACAGTAAGTAAACTTTTCATTGTTATTTTGATTCATTCTTACTGCATATTGGTTGGTGGTGAGATTAATTTTAATTTTAAAAAATATTTTTATAGGAATTTCCAGAAAACTATGACTATTATCAAGAAATAGGTAATTTCACAGTCGAACAAAAGCTGTACACATGATAAATAATTATAATTTGTATAGGGTCGTCACCTACTAATAATACATTTTATGTTTTCCACTTGCAGCCCGATCTGCTTACGCTGACATGCTTCATGATCATGACAGGGTATGTTGCTTAATTACTCCGTTAAAAGTGCATAAAATCCCTTGAGTAATAAGTAAATAATTGGGTTATTTTCCTCTAGAATATTAAATACTATGAAGCGTTGAGAATTGCAATAGAGTTGAAACACAAGTCGGGAGAAGAAGCAATCGTTTTGGACATTGGTACTGGAACTGGTCTATTGTCAATGATGGCTGCAAAATTACAAGCTGATAAGATTTATGCTTGTGAAGTAAGATTTTGAGTCATTCAACTCAATTAAGTACATGTGAATATTATATCAAAATCTTAATCTTTGTGTTAAATGTATAGGCATTCTCACCCATGGCTGATTGCGCAAAAATCATTATTGAGAAAAACAACTACTCAAATTCCATCAAGTTAATTCCAAAGCGTTCAACAGAATTAATTGTGGGAACAGATAAGGACATGGACACGCGAGCAAATATCTTGATTACAGAAGTATTTGATACAGAATTAATAGGGGAAGGAGCTATCGGGGTCTTCAATCATGCTCATGAACATCTTCTTACGGTTACAACATTTTGACTAGATTGATTTTGAATATTGGGATTATTATACTCCCATGATAAATATATGACCTTTCAACGCATTTTTATTTTTTTGTGTACAGGATGGATGTATTGTCATTCCTCAGAAAGCGACTATTTACGCACAAGTCGTTGACTGTTCATTGGTACCAGATTGGAATGTAATTAATTCTGTAGAGCTTCCAAACAAAGCGTTAATCAATTTTCCAAAGTCCATGTCCACTTGCTCTGGAGCTCCGTCTGTTCATGACCTTCAATTAAGTCAGATCAAGACGAACCAATTTACTGTGATTTCTGATCCGATTCCTGTTTTTGAGTAAGATACATATTACATTTTTATCATATTTTTTTATTTATATGTGTTGTACGAATTAATATTTGTAGATTGGAAAGTGGTCCATTTTTCACTTATATCAAAATGATTTGGTTAATTTAAAATTGAAACTAAACGAAACAAAATGTTTTGTTTATTTTTTAATTCACAAAAGATTTGACTGGAATGAACATTCGCAAAGAATTGAAACTTGTCGTGTATCAAATAAAACATTTACAAGTAAAGTAACTGGGACTTGTAATACAGTTTTTACATGGTGGGACTTACAGATGGATAGGTACAAATTTTGGAAGAACTTGTACTACTACTCGTATCAAATTTTTGAATGGTCGTTTATTTATTGTGCCAAATAATTTTTGACTTTTGTTTGTAGCTTGGGTAAATATGAAATTTCTTGTCGTCCTGAGTGGTCTTCGGGTGACAGTGCTTGGCGAGATCATTGGATGCAATCAGCGTATTACCTTCCAGAATCATTTGAAGCCACGAATGGTCAGGATTTGAGAATTACAAGTTTTCACGATGAGTTTTCTCTGTGGTATGACGTACATTCATTGGAAAAATTACCAACACAAAAACCATCAACGGAAATCAGCCGACCCATTTGTGAATGCGGTGTACACACGGCACTAAGTAGAACCCGCATAGGCATGCTGAATGATACTAGTAGAAATGAAAAATTTCTTCGTGTCCTACAAAAATTGATTGTTATTGGGGAAACTGTTTGCCTGTGCCTAAGTGAAGGCTCTCTGCTACCTTTGTTTGCGGCATCCTTAGGAGCTAAAAAAGTTTTTGTGATTGAAGAGCATACACACAGTGCTCGTGTCTTGGAAAATTTAATCCACTTTAATAATCTACAAGACAAAATAATCGTTTTGAACAAACATCCCGATTCTATCACATCATCGGATTTACAGGATGTAAAGGTGACAGCACTTCACACACTATCATATGTACAATTTATCATTATGTGCTTACACATGAAGAGGTTTGACAATATTATTTTGTAAATGTAGTAGTAACAAGTTAGTTTTTTATCTGATCTTATGTGTTAGGTCAATCTTGTGATTGGAGATCCATACTTTCACTCCTCCATTTACCCTTGGAATAATCTGTACTTTTGGTACGCAAGAAAAGCATTGAGCTGGTGTTTGCAAAGCAATGCTCAGACTATCCCATTCAAATGTGAATTGAAAGGCATCGCTGTCAATTTTGACCATTTGTGCAAAATCAAAGCACCTGTTCGTAATCTCAGTCCCTTCAAGTTTCACATGGAAGATTTTGACAACTTAATATTGGTTAGAAACTTTAAATAGTGATTCTTCACCATGTTTACTTTTCACTTTTTTAAAAATTCATTTGTTTGTCTCTGTAGCCGGCCTCAGATTTGACAGATTGTCCAATTGACTCGCAACCTTTATGGGAATACAGAGGACTAGCATGCAGGTATGTCTTGAATTCTTGATAACTTTAAACTGTTGTCTTTTTGTTGTATTTAAGCTGTATTAACTCTAGGTTAAATATTTTCGTTTGTTTATTACAGTGATGAATTTGAAAAATTATCCTTCGACCTAACTCGGGATGATTTGTCAATAAAAGAAATTTTTAATGCTAAAGACTTTGATTCTTCAACCAATGGAATAGCACTATGGATGGAGTGGTATTTGGATGACAATACAATAATTTCCAGTGGTCCTATTACCTCTCCAACATTAAATAAGCCAATTGAGTGGGATATACACTCAAAACAAGGTGTCATCTTTAGTAGAAAACTTGTATCTAGTTCAAAAGACGTTGATGTAGAATTTAATGTCGATGCTGGAGAACTAAAATTTTCATTTCTAACAAAGCAGTAACAAAATAATGTGGTGACTTTCTTCACTGAATAATTTTTACTTTTTTTGTTTCTAATACATTTAGCCTTGTATTTGATACATTATGAAATTTGTACTAATGTAGCATACTTTTGGATTTCTTGCTGGGAAATAAAGAATCGAGTTGTGATAAGTTTTCAGATTGAAATATATTGAGATAACAAAGGCATACATAATTCCAGGGAAGAATTCTATCCAGGGTATGATCATAGAGAGTAAAATTATTGGCACTGAAAAGTTACTGACCACAAACCTGGCATCTTATTTTGTTCAGTGCTCGAAAAAATCAATTGAGAGCTAGTTTCATCTCAGAAATTTCACTCCCAATGCTATAAAGGGGAGACATAATTTAACAAATTTTTTCAAGATTAGAAAGAAATTTGAAAAGGCAAAGTTTTCCAGTGAAATATAAAAGAATTATAGATTTGTCGTTTATTTTTTGACTAGAATGAAAGAAAAACATTTCAACAAATAAATAAGACTTTGTGTATGTAACACATGAGATTACAAGGTCACTCATTCAAGGAGCGTATAAAACATAAGGCTATTAACATTTCAAAATGGTAGCCACACTTATTGTTCATTTTATAGTTTGAAACTTTCATACATTTAATACATTTGTAGTAATTTTCTGGCACTCGTTTTGTGCGGTGGATTGAATCAGTCAGCCCACACAGTACGGAGTAAGTACAATTTATACTGTATAAGGCTAAGAGTAACGTACAACATCCATTTGGTCATGTAAATGCACTACACAAAACTAAAGGGTACTCAAAGTCGTTGAAACCAATGAATTGATTTAAACTTGGATAATAATTACCAGTACATTTCCTCCTTGTACACTCCAGTACATTTTGTCAAGAATTGACTCAGTTTTCTCACAGTTTTCCCATTACTCGTACTAGTGACTTTGTATGAAGAAATATTTTCTACACTGATGGAGTACAGCAAACCCTCTGGTTTACAAAGAGAGAGAAAGAAAGAAGATGTTCAACATGTTGATTATTATTTTTTTGCACCTTCCAAGCATATATCACTAGTCGTAGGAGGGACAACAACACAGGTGACAAATCTCATGTATCAGAAAGTACAAATATGGCTGTTGATCTTGAAATGAGAGTCAGTCTTGCCAAAAATTGGAGACTCTGTCTCATATATTCGAGATTCTTGTAGGATTCTTGACAACAATCATTTCACGACTTTTGAGTCTTCTGGCACAAAGTACGTCCCAACTTTCTACTCAAAGTCCCACGCTCCAGACGCCCAAGAATTCCTCCTTTGTTCTTCATCGTCTTGTGGGAGAAGGTAGAAAACTCACTGTTTTTTCTTGCCATCTAAGACACACTTTGACATCGACATGAAGTGTGATTAGTGAATGTAATTCTCTCATACGTCTCATGGTTTTGATGATCATGTTTTTTGAATACAAGGGAAATTGTTTCCGTCACATTGGGCTTACAAGTTTCTCTCGGTCTGGTACAACACCCTGTGGAAATAAATTACATCCTACACCTATTATTTGTTCATTTTGAACGGTTCCATAGTGTCCAACATTTAATGTGAAGATTCGTTTTTCTAACCAGTTGCTGCCTCACCTGAAAAATAAAAATAAAATCGTTTAATTTAGGATGTGATATTTTGATAACGACTGAATGACTTCACGTTCGTGTGCCTCAAGTTATGATGACAGACAAAAAACTCAGTCATCAGTGCTTTATAATTTTAGGAAACTGTTGATGTCAATATCGTAAACTGTGACCCTCAGTGAAATGGAAAGAATAGCTATTGATTTTTAAAAAATAAATACTATGTACAACTTACAACGAAAAATAATTGCGGCCGCCGGTTGCCACCTGTAAATGTAGAAAAATGTACGTACAGAAATATTTTACATAATTTCATTTTGAAAAGCTTGGGCTGTGTAGCCTGTTTTATATGGAATCCAAGTTTACAAGTCTACTACAGCCGTATAATAAAAAAAATTCGGTGAAAGTACATAATGAGTGAAAGTATCGGTCTCACATGGCATCAGGTGAATCTGCTTTTTCCTTATGAATATACACAAGTCTTGGTTTTGGCACACTACAACTCCAGTGATCTCTCAGTTCTTGTGTCTACCAGAATAAGAGAAAAAAATGTTGTAAAAAATGGAA
>WJFB01000976.1:0-40743 GCA_009870185.1 Pygmarrhopalites habei | reverse complement strand
ACACAAAGTACACATTGGTTCTTTTCCTACATTTTGTGACCGGGCTGGTCACAATCGGCTTCAGGATCCCAGAGATATTCATCTCCAAAGAGGTCTAAAATCATACGATAAAACCTGTACGTTGAAACTGTACTATAATAACACAAACGAATTTAGCTCCTTCCTCCCCCTCAACAACTCTCCACCTCCTCCTCCTCCTCCTCAAGAATGCTTTTTCACTGTATTCGTGTTGACACAGGTAGACAAATGTACGGATCCACACAGCAAGAAAGCGAGAGGGAGAGAGAGAGCAAGTAGCAGACCATCTCTCAGATCAGATCGTTACAAGTTTTAGAATTCTACACGAAAGAGAGAAGAACATGTAAATAGAGAGCCATTAATCTGAGGACTCTTGAAACAATCCTTCATCTCTTATAATCATCATTTCATTGTGAGTCAGGATTTTGGATCCAACACAGAGAGACAGAGAGAGAGAGAGAAAGGTCAAAAATGGATTTGGATTTTCTTGAATATTTCCCATGTTTTGCAATTTCTAAATTTTGTATCCACATTGCTACAAATTGATCCATCAGTACTCAATACAAATGGCAATTTGTGAGTTTTGAGAAACTACACGGCTTTAAAATCCCCAATGGAAGGTAATTATGGAGATGGAAGGAGGGGATACGATACCTACCTACCTGGAAGACAAAATGTGTGTGTGGTGTGTGTGTGTGGACACTCATGTTAAAGTGTATTTCCTTCTTGTGTGGCACAAGAAACGGTAAACCACTTCAATTCTATTAGCCACTATGTCCACTTTGATGTCTTCTTGTTGAACTTGAGGAGGGTGACTTGAGGAAACACACACATGAAATTCTTATGGCATCATGTCATGTGACTATATAACAAAGGACGGGACGGACTGACTATCAATTTTGTTGCAATCAACAAGTTCAACTTTTTTCCTCTCTCTCTTTCAGTACTTCACTTCACTCCTACCAAAATATAGACGGCTTGAACAAATAAAAACCCGTCGATGGGATGAAGCATAAGTTTATTCTCTCAGAGTGTCTCCCCTCCTCCTCCATCTTCCATCCATGTACATTGTACATGTGTAAGTGATGTATTGACTCTTTTTTCAAAGTAATTTATGGACTGAACACTAAAATCAATACATCTTATTCTATCTACATGTGTACACACAGTTTTGTCTCTTCTATGCATGGGATTGACACATCCATTGACATTTTAAAATCCAAGCTTTCATTTGTGAAAACTAGTTTAGAGTTCCCCTACACTTACACACACACACAATCCTTGCTGTCTCATCCCTACTCTCCTCAGTCCCGAATGAACTATTGAAATTTCTTTGTGTGTGTGTGACCATCCTCATCATTGTTTTTTTCCTTCATCATCATATCTCATATCTTAATAGTATGATGAATATTTATAAAGATTGTAATTAACATTGTACAAGTATATATTGTAATAATTAGCAATCAAGTGGAGTGTGTCAACATGTATAAATACACAAACTACTACATAGGTACCTCAATAACACACACACAGTCCACAACCACACTTGAAACATTCGCTTGTGTGTGTGTGTAGTTCAAGAACCTATTAATTCCATTCAGAACTCAAGCCAAGGACCACACAAAAATAATTTGTCTAAGACTCTTTCAAATATCATGGATGACAATCGTGTGGAGGAACTTAGCAAGCCACTTTGTCAAGTTTTATTGGGTGGATAACAAAAAATGGTTAATTTTATTTTTTGTGCGACTCAAAGAATCCTTTTTGAACATTTCAAGGTTTAAGATGATTCTGATATTTAATTTCTCTCTAGTTAGAAAATCAAAAATGTCATCAATAAAAATACAAAAGTAGGCAGAGAATGTAAAAATGTTTGTTTTTAAAAAATCTGTTTTCACTCTCCTAAATAATATGTAGAGTGGGCTGCAAATGAAGTCTCCCTCCTCCTTCTCTCCCTTCCCAGCTCCCATGAATCTTAAATGTAAATTGTGGGATTTTATTGGGGGCTAAAGTATCCTCATCCCGTCTCTCCTTATCTACATCCCAAATTGAAATATTTGAAGGAGGACAAGCTTTGTCCATAAAATGTAGGATAAACTTTTTTCATAGTTGCACTAGCACACTTGCCATTGACTTGTGTGTGTGTCCGGGCGGAGACAGGGAGCTCTCATGGATTGTGAATCACAATTTGTGATCCGTATGATAAATAATCAGAGGGGGTTGATGAACGCAAATAGGGAATGAATGATTTTATTTTTGTTTACACTTTAAAAATAATCAAATGACTTGATTTGAAATTGACAACCTGTCACTTCAGCACAGCACACACACACACACACAAAGACACACGAGACGGATGGGAGCGGACAGTGTAGAATGGGATGGGAATTTAAATAGATTTTACAAATGGATTAACCGCATTTGACACTGCATATGCTTTTCAAAATTTCATACAGTGGCTGGTGGCTGGCTGGTCGGGCGAAGGCCCGTGATGAACTCATTTACCATCCGAGGAGGAGGAGAGGGGATGAAAATTCAACTATGCAACTCTATTATAAAATGATAGTGACACACACACAAGAGAGAGAGAGGTAGGAAGAGTGATACTGAAATCAGAGCACAGACAGGATGAGAGAGGGGAGGTTGTGACCCTCCGAATTTTTCTTTCCATCCCAGCGATTGACGCTCAAGCCAAAAGCGGCTTTGGCCCTTTTGTTTGTGAAAACCCTACACATACACACGTACACACACGCATACACACACATGATGATGATGATGATAATATAGACTTTTGGATTGTGATTGTGGTGTTGTTGTTGTGTTCTTCATGATGAGGATGATCACAGGTTTCGTCCTTTTCATCGGGAGTGGAGGAAATAATTGCAATCTTCTCCCAACCAGAAAGAGTTGAGTGGCGATGGCGAGAGGAGGAAAGAAAGAGGTTCCCATCCATGGATTACATTTTTCATTCTCCATTCACAATCTCTCTCCATTGTACGTGCATACAATTATGTAAATTTCCTACTAGCTACAGAGAAAATCACACGCACACACACACAAGCACACACTTGACTAATTATTATCGTCGAACCCATTTACAAGAATATGCTATTTATTTCTCAAAATCAATTTCGACTTGGTCAGAGTTAATTGAAAGATAGGATTTCTCTCGCAAACAGTATGGAAGTGTATGTGAGGCCATGTAGCTATTCTGTCAGACAAAGTAATTCATCAAAGTACTACACACTACAAACAGTAGTGAACCGTTTGTAAAATTTGTTTTAATTAAACATAAACCCATATAAAAATATTTTCATGTTTAAAGGATAGACTAATTACAAAGGAGGAGGAGTCAAAATAGGGAAAATTTTCCTTTATGAAATTGCCCAGAGAAAATTTGTCACTCTCCTTTGATGTGAATGTGAAAGTATGAATTTTGTACAGTAGAGTAGCTAGGAGGGATTCGGAGAATTTTCCTGGGAAGGGAAATTACTACACTGGCTCTTTTGTATTTTCTCTGTAGAGTTGAGCTGGGAAATGATTTCTCTCACGTTTCCACCTCTATGTAGGTTCTACTATGGGGTGTGTAGATATTACTAGATATACACATTAGCAAGTGTGTAGATACAAAGCACGTTTTTGTGCATGTGTGATTTAATTTTTCGTTTGTTTCCAACTAACTCACTTAATATACCTTAATATAGTTTTAATTGGAACTATCCACAACCACAAGCTTGAAGCTCTTTGAGGGTTCCTACTTTTTAAGTGTGTGTGTGCGTGTGTGGCTGTTTTAACAGTTGAGAAGTGTAGTTGGAGGGAAAAGACATGAGGGTTGGCAGTCAAATTTATAGGCTTTTTGTTAGTTTTGACGGTTGCAATTGAGGTCTGTGGCTTCAAAGGGGTTTCTCCACACACACACACACACACACACACACACACATTTTGAGTTTTGAGGTGTCAAGTTGGATCGGTGTGGGATTTATGCAGATTGTGGAAATCCTTTTTCGTCGGCTCCACGCTTCGTTTACTGCACGCGCCTTCCTCCCCGATCCCATGATGTGAGAAAGGATTTGTTGATGCGGATACTATTATAGTCTACTCTCTCACTCTCTCTTCCTCTCTTCCGTACACACACACACAGGATGTATGTACAAGAGTTAATATAGGTACTTGTGATGATTACCTAGAGACCAGTGAACACTACTCGTATACATAAAAGGTTAAAGGAATCTATTTCTAAAATTTACTTTAGCTTGTTCTTGATCACCATTTTCAAAATGGAACTCTGGCCACAGTTCAAGCCTTATACTAAATAGAACTGTCAGCACAATCTGTGACACACAGTCAGTCAGTTGATATCAAGTGTTCTCCTTGCTGTTGATGGAATGAATCGCATCTCTCTGTCCCGGCCACTCACCCCCAAAACTCCTCTGCCCTCCTCCAGTTTATGTCTCCAATTTTGTGCATACTCTATCCATTTTTCGTCTCGTTAATTCACACTCTTCGGTACTCTCCTCTCAGGTCTATTTAACCTTTTCCCTTTGTCAAAGTACAAGATTACAGTATGTGTGTGTGTGGAGCCATATACATCCACACTGTTGACCTACCATGCTAATTACAAACACCATACACTCAAAACATTTATGTTTTACTTGCAATTAATGAAAGTACAAATTTACTACTATGAATGCGTATGGTTGAACAAGTAAGTTTAATTATTAATTAATTAGAAGGCGTAAACATTTTATTTTTGTGATTTCTTATGCATAAAAGTGTTCAAGATTTCCAGCGTATATGTAGACTTTGTTGAGCGGGTATGAACAGAGAAGAGTACTTAAAGGGCACCCAGGGATGTAAGGAAAAAAACTATAAGACTGAACCACAAATCACAGAGAGAGAGAGGTTCACAGCCCACAAACGAAGGGTGAGGATAAGCCGATGGTTGTCAGTGACACTCCACATAGCCTGGAACTAGTTAAAAACAAAAGGGGAGGAGAAGCTGTTACCCCTCACACACATTGATTTATATCATCATTTTTTATTGTGTTCCAATGCAAAGTGATTACATTGTAGGCTATCAAAATCCGTTTCATTCCTCAGAGTGTATGGGTTAATAAAATGAGTGAGTGTGTGTGTGTGTGGTGGGGGGATGATTTGATGGCAAGTGTATCGTTTGAATTTTTTCACCAACTTTCTCTCTCTCTCTGTTCTGCGTCATGAGTCATGACGCTATGAAATCCAGAGGATATAAAATGAGTGCCTGTTTGAAACTTGTGGTCGTGACAATGAATAAATAGAGTACATATTTTGTATTTTTATTTTTATTTTGACTTTTCTCCATCTCATCATAATATGTATCCTCTCAATTTGTCAGAATCAAATATTTTTTTGTTCAACATTAATCATTTTCATTTTAATAGTTATAACATGGTGACTTTATTTACACAATAGGTAGACAGTACGAGTTTACTACTTCCTTGTGGGACTCAACTGTCCACTAATACCTCTATAGTATATACTAACAAGTTGTACAATAATAACATGAAGATTACAGTTAATCATGATACACGAAAAGTAATTTGTGTGTGTACAAATATAATTAGTTACAATATTGTAGTTAATTATAAAATGAGACAATAACAGCCCTGTACTTTATGAACAGATTACAAAGTATGTACAACATTCGTACTTGTCACAATCAAAATTGTTAGTTTAATACATTCACAATTAAATATTTTGCTTCATAAATTATCTATGTGTAACACGTTTCATTGTACTTGGATCATTTAATTATCTTACAAAGAAAATCCCAAATAAAGCTTTACAAAATTCCTTCGAAATTATCTATACTGTCATTACAATAAAATGGATTAAATTCTGTCCGAGTTATATCAATAAAATGTCAATAGTGTTTTACACTTAACGGAAAAGTTTTTTTTTGCACTACACAAGTGTAATATGTATATTAATATCATAAAAGTTGTGTGTGTGATATTGACTATTAGATGCAACCCTTAAGTTTAAACGTCCTCTTGACGGATGGTGGGGAAGGGGAAATGCCCTTCGAGATTCTAACAATTATTCTTGACACACGCTCTCACATCTACTTCAGCATTTTGATTCCTTTTTTTTCTCCTCCTCCGCCTCCAGATTAGCCACAGGGATTCGGTTTTATATACCTATATATTTTGCTATACTTATATTGTCTAGATAGGAAGAGAGAGTGAATTCAATTCGCAATAAAAACTATGAAACTTCTTTTTGCTTTATGAACCTCTCTCTGCATATTATGTAAATAAACGCTGTGTGTGTATGTGTACACAATGTATGCTAATATCCTTACATTACAGTGTACACGAGTCAAATGACGATCTAGAGAGTAAGGAGAGAGAGGGGAAAAAATCATTCTAATTAATTGGGAGAGAAAGAGTCATAGGATGCCATAAAGGTTCAATCAAGCTCCGGATTTTTCCTCATCATCATCTCATCCCACCCTCCTTCCATAAAAAATACATAGTCAACCTTTAGTGTAGCCACAAAGTACGGCCCTTCATTTTTATCTCCTTCTCCCTCTCTCTTCCACCATTAAAATACTGTTTTGAAGACAATTCCAATGACTTTTTCCTTGATCAACCTCAACTCTTTTTCATAGTCTTCCTTTAATGTGGGATCCAATGAAACGAATCCTCTCCATCTAACTATTTACTATTTTACGGGATTATATTGACTAGTCATACAATTAATACTAATTTCTTTGATTTCCAAGCTCCCCCTTTTAAATTCTACCTACAGATAATCCCGACATTCAGAACCATTAATTAATTTGTCAACCTATTTTAGCCTTACCTTTAGTCTGTAATACAATTGTTATATTACGACACACATCTTAATCTTATGAGAGAGCACTATACAAATTACAAGCATTAAGATTAATATATTTGTCACAATATCCGTTACGCATGTCCTTACAGTTCAAAATTTAACTATTTAACTTTTTTTCATTTTTTAAAAAAACAGTGTGATCTGGGTCCAACCACACGTAAAAGGAAGTGAGTGTCGAATCAAAGAGTATTTTGAATACAGTAAAATCTTGGAGAGGGGAGTGAGAAGAGTAGCACACTAAAAAAGTAGATACTCCTCTCTTTTATTGTGTACACACAAAACACAACACATCTTTTGAGAGTGTCTAGAAAATCCAGTTCTCGAAAGGAAGAAGGGATAAAAGAGACAGCCGCTGCGTCTAAACAGAGAATGTGTAACAAAATTGTATGTATTTTGGGGGGGTTGGTAGAATGTTACTCGGAATAGGACGCCCTATCCGAGCCCGAGCATGAGTTGGGCGGAGTCCCACTGTCCCGTTCATTTGTCAAGTTCCTCTCATGTTCCAACTCCCTCTCCCTCTCTCTCTGAGAGGATGAGGACCCAGGTGTTGTCCCACTATTATTATTACTACTCGGATTTGTAGGACTCACATGGAGTGGATGGGGTAAACTGGTCGTCGTCACATGACCACCATGCGGATTCCCATTCCCCACCGGATGTCCATGACCATGATGGTGAGGCCCTTGAAGGTTGAGAGCTGTGACTAGGGGTAGTGGTGCATTAGGGTAGAAATCAGAGGCCGGCCGATGAAATCCAGGTAAAGAGTAGGGTAGGAGGGACGGGATAAAACGCCGATTAGCTGGATTTACACTGAACCGGGCTGCAGCAGCGGCTGCTGAATATGGACCAAAAAGTGAGAAAGCGGATGATGGAGAGTCATGAGCTGCACTCACCATCCCTCCAGGACTTAAGGGTCTGGAATTATGATGGGAATGATGATGACTACTATTGTTGTTATGATTATTGTTTGGATGATTGTTGTTGTTATTATTATTCTTGAGACTATTCACATAGAAATTTTTCTCGAAAGTGTGTTCCAACATTGACTTGTGAGGTTCCATTGCCAAGTCCATTGCCCGATTCGGTGAGAATGATCTATTGACTGAAGACCTCCCACCTTGACCACCCGGGTGTTGTTGCTGTTGTTGTTGGTGAAGGAGGATTTGATTCTGTCTTTGAGATTCTACATCAGCTGCAAGGAGATACTCAATTGCTTTGAGAACATCCCCTCCAGTTTTATGAAGAGCGGAGTCAATTTCGGATCTCCTCTTTGAAGGGAATACACGAACCAGGGTTTCTACAGCCGGGGAGTAGAGAAGAGAGGATGCGGAGGATCCTCTGTGCTCTCGATGATGATTTGAGGATGGTGTGGATTGTTGGGATGATGGTGGCGGTTGTTGTTGGTAATTTTGGTAAGGATGATGATGATCTCCACCTCCTCGATGATTTTTAAGACTTGCTGCTGCAGCATTTTTCATCATTCGGTTGACATGACGACCAACTCGGAGTCCTTCTGCTGCGAGAGCACGCAAATAATCTTCTTTGGGTGGACGGGATGGAGGAGGTGAGTGACCTTCATCCCGACCCAAATCTTCATCACTTTCACCCTCTGCATCGGCCATGTCATGTGAGTCATCTTGGACTTCAGGAGGGGAATGAGTTGAACCATCAAGGATTTGACTGACCTTACCCGGATTCTTCCGGGAAGAGTGGTGATGACTATTCCTGTAATTTTTATCACCTCCACCACCACCACCGCCCGAAGAGGTGGTGAGCATGAGAGGGGAATTTGTATTGTTGTTGTTGTTGAAAGGGGTGGAGTGATGATGATCTGAACCCCCATCCTTCAAGTCAATCAAATTTTCCGGGTCGAGAGGACCTGGACTTCGGGAGTCATCCTCTTCTTCTTCATCCCCTCCACCAACATCGCCTCCTCCTCCTCGTCGTCCTCTCCCTCCATCGCTCCGACTGTGCAAAAATTCTTCATGCTTCACGTCACACGAGTAACCAATTGTCTCCTCCCCATCGTCTGTATTCTCATCCCCATCGCTATCCAGCTTTTGTCTTTTCGACTCTGCAATTAGAAGGAATACAATGGCGTCATTCAAGTTCTCCTCCTCCTCCTCCTCTTCCCTCCAGTCTCAAAACTGGATGGAAGTGTACCCGACTCATTCCATACACATTTTACATGGGTAGGTATACGTGTGTGTGTTTAGAGTGTATTTTAGAGTGACGGAATGAGTGTCAAGATTCTTCTCTCTCTCTCCTCATCCCACTCTGTAGTCTCTCTTTCATTATTTACAATGCTTCTATTGACTCTCCTTGAGTTGTCTGACATTTCTATAATCCTGTTTTTAATTGAGTTTCACATTCTCCACACACACAGAAGCTTCACACAAATCCTCACATCTCAATAACGCATCATTTTCCATGATGGTGTCTACTCTCTCTTTCTCTCTCTAATTTTTCTTCAACTCAGTACAATCCTGAATTCACACTTTTGTCTATAAAAATTTATTCTTTAAACAGTACAATCTGATCTAAAAGTTGGATTAAAAAAAGTCTTTGGAAAATTTCAGAATCTGTCTGTTTACAAAAATCCATTTGTAGTTTCTCCTTTCTCATTAATTATTTTAACTGAGAAGTAGAGATAGAGTGAAGATTCAATAGAGATGACAGAGAATAGAGACGTGTGTGTGTGTGGAAAAGAAAATTTCTGACGTAATGTAAATGAACTGAATGTAAAGTCGAGTCTCTCCCTCACCAATTCTCTCCCTATACCGTATGTAGATGTACTGTGCTGAATTGTGTGCGTGTGTGTGGAATATGTCTGGTGAATTGGGATTGAAAACAAAGTGGCAAGAAATATTAGCCGTATAATGTCCACACCCAGCAGTCGGAACACAATACATGTATATACTGTACTCAGTATAGGAGGAACACCTACGACGCATCGAAGGGGTTGAATTGAGAGGGTGAACTGTGACAACTATCTATTATGATGAGTTGGTGTGTGTGTGTCTGTGTGTGGATGACAAAGTTTCAGCTCAACTAGAGAGAGAGAAAGAGAGAGAGGACAGATGTGGGGCTGAATGTAAATTGAATTTTATCCATTGTATATCTGGTGACTTTGATTCTTTTTTTCTCTTTTCTCTTCAGACCAATGAAACGGAGGGAACTCTTTTACCCGTCCTCGTCTGGAATGCAATAATATTGAAACTTAAAACTTGAACCTCTTTTTCAACTCGACTCCATCCTGTCCCATTCCCTCCCTCATTTCATTTGCACTGTGTGTGTGCGCGAGAGAGAGAGACACTGAGGGAGACAATAAAATGAAATAATGTGAGTATACATTATTGAACCTACCTTTCATAATACACACACACGCACACACACAGCAGAATAGAACAGACAATTTACCGTCTTAAGCTGGCTTAAAAATTTAATAAGGCCAAGAATTCGAAATATGTAAAAGTAATTATTTTCAATTGAATATCATGGCCTTCACTTTTAACCCTATCTCTTCTGCAGGATGAATAAAGTTTAGACAAAACTTGTTCACATTCTCCACCTCACATCTCACACACACACACACGCAACGGAGTGGCGAAAGGAATCGGGTTATAATGCCAAATTATATAAAAATCCTAGGAGAATTTCTCGTCTTGGCTACACAGTTTTGCACGAAATATATACAAAATATAGACTGGGCTATGACAAAGACTTTCTCCTCTTGGAACAGTTTTATTTTCCACATAAATATTTTCACGTGCGTGGGTGTGAGCCTTTGTGGGGAAAGGATTGGAGTTGGAGATGTGAAAGAAGTAGCTTTGACTGTGTTCAAAAAAAGATTTGGCACTACACAGTCCTAGAATGTATTTAAAAAGGACAGCGAGAGAGATTCTTTGAAAATTTCAAAGAGTCAAATATCCAATGACTATCTACTACTGTAAAGGTAAGAGAAGAAGGGAGATGTTTACAAAAAGACTTGAAATGGAGCGGCGGGGGCAGAAGCGAAAAGTGAGCGCCTTAAATGACACACGAAGAAAGTGGAAAGTGGTAAAGAATGACGTGTAGAAAGTTAAATTTTACACCCTAGCGTGAGAACAAAAACTATATATTTTGTTCCAAGAGAAAGAGAAGAAAAGTTTCTGTCTCCTTCCTATTCTTATGTGTACAAGGATCATAGACACTCTTTCTCTGACTTCCCTTTGATATTCTCTCTCTCAAGATGTACCAAAGGAAGACGAGTTACTTCATTTCTTCCCTCTGACTATAAAAGAAAGACTCTGACTATATATTTACATTTTTACACAGTTCAAAGAATGCTACTCATCAAAAACAAATATGTCTGAATGTTCTTATCCCCCTTTCTTTCACAGTTTTCAAAATGAAAACTTTCTAGCCTCTTCCCTCTCCACAAAAAATGAATATCTCTAGAAATACTCGAGTCATTTCTTTCTCTACCTCTCTACTTATTACATATCTGTGTCATGACTTTCGACAGCCTTTTTTTCTTATTTAGTATTCCTTGCACGAACATCAAACTAAAATTATGAACTGAATTAATTGTGACTAACATAAAAGAAAATGACATTCCATGGTTAATATGTATTTCATGCATGGGTGTACGGTCATTTAGCCATGTATTTATTACATGTAACCAGGATCCAGTAATTTGAGGACAAATGGAAGTAATAAAGCGTCATAAAAGTGACACACCCAGAAAGAGAGAGAGAGAGATGAAGAGATAATCCTTCGCCCTCCTCATTTCCGAGTTGAATGGAGAGTACAAAAATTCTTCGGGCGAGCGTCTCAAATGAAAATTTCGGTCATTCTCCTCCTCCTTGGACTGACAGAAAGAATAGTTATACATAATGCGACATAGTGTCATCCAAAGTATAAAAAAAGAAAATCGGGTTCATCAAGGACAACACAATCGAGATATTAGATTATATATGAGAATTCCTCCTTCTCTCTCTCTCTCCAAATTATATAATATTCCTGGTGGTTGTCGAGAATCCCAAAAATATTTTTCCTTCTCCCCTTTTCCCTTCTTTTCCAAGGGGGAAATGTTGCGTTGGGTTTGAATGAGATTCCCTCTCTCCCTTAATCCTCATCGTCTGGCACACACCCACGCTCGTTCTACCTCTCTCTCTCTCCCTCAATGTGTGTGTGTGACAATGGGCAATTTGGCCGAAATATTTCAACTATCCTCCACAATGAAATTTGTAAGTGAACATTTCTTTTATGTCACAATGAGAATGTGTACAATATTATTTTCTATTGATTCTTTCCTCTTTTATTCTTCGAGAGAGCGAGTGTGTGTGTGTGTGAGAGAGAGAGAGGAAGAGATCCTTTTTAAGAGGTCTTACAAGAATTTGACACCAAAATTACTCTACTCTATTCAATATCTACTCCCCCACTCTGGACTAGTCTAGCCTGCCTATTGGGGTTTACATTATGATGCGATTATAATTTATTTTTTTTACAACAATTTTACTAATCTTCCTTCCCCCCTCTCTCTTCCTATTACGCACACACAATGGTAATCATTTACAGTGTATGAAATTTAAGATTACATTTAACACTTTTTCCTCTTTCATCTCGCTCCCTTCCCTTGAGCCTTGATGGTGTACAAAAACTTGAGATCATTTTCAAGTTTCAAGTGGGACAAATTGAAACGATTGGATTGTGTCGTAGCCAACCGTTTCCCCCATTCTCTCTCTTCATTGTCATTTATTATACAGTGTTAATTTACTTGGGTATAGAAATTGGATTGGTTATGCAAGATAATGTTGGGGGTGTATATCCAATTTTTGAATCGATCCCTTCCCTAATATTCTGTACAGACAGAATGGACAAAGAGAATTCCAAGACAGAGAGAGAGAACTCTCTAAAGATACTTAAAGAGTTTCTATCTGGGAGAACAATTAGTAGAGGAAGGAAAGTGTCACAATCAGAGCTTTCCATGGGTAGACTCGTTATATTTATTAATAAATTAATGGTGATCCTTTCACAAGAAGAAGAGGGATTGGATATAGAGATGAGAGGAAGGTATATTTATATGAGAGTTGCATTTAAGATGAGTTGAACAAGATGATTCTCCTTGTTGTTGTATCTCCATCAGTTGATATAACGTATAAGGGAAGACTCAAGACGAAGTATTTGTGTGGAGAGAGTTTAAACAAATGAGAATGCCGTTCATCTTTTGAGATTGTATGAATGGACACAATTGCATCGGTTAGGACTGAAGGCGTGGCAGATCATTAGCTCAGGGAAAAGGAGTCAAAAGTTTCCTTTTACCCCTCCCTCTCCAACCAGGCTAAACAATCACATTATTATTTCCCAATGTGATTTATGTCCTTCCTCCACTGATACTGTGAAACAGAGAAAGTATTTCTTTGGACTGTCGTATTCTCTCTCAACTTTTACTGTTAACTTTCTCAACGTTTCAAAAAATTCTGCACTTATCAAATTCTAGTTACTACTCGTTTTGAGATTCAAATTTTATGTACTCTTCATTGGAATTCTCAGAGACATTTTCACAAAGTTTACTCTTTACTGGTTTTTAAAAAAAGTTGTGAGCTGTGATCAAAACTGACGTTGAAAGATTGAAACAATTCAGAAGGTGAACAGATCACATTTACGTACATTAAAAATTGTAGCATTTAATATTTGGAATAATTAGAAAAAGGCAAAATTTTCCTTATTTTCCTCCTTTGTAAATTCTCCGGCATGTGATTTTTTTGTACATTTTCCAATAAGTTGTTGTATGTGGTGTGTGTATTGCTTTTGACGCCATCCTACATTTGTAAAGCTATATTTTCACCAAGTGGTGTACATACTGGATTGAGAAGGGGGAGGGAAAGGAAGTTGAATGTTGAGTTGTTTGAGTAATAATGAGGATATCAAATATAGCAAATTAATTATCCTGGGGGTTCTGCCTTGGTGTTGACGGGAGGGATGCCTTTTATGGTCCTCCAACTCTGCCTCAGAAATTTTCACTTTCACACTGAACACACACACTCTCATCTCTCTCTCTCATAGAGAAAGACGGAGAAAGAGAGGGGGGAACTCACACCGACTCCTAAATGAGAAATAAATTAGTGACACTCGTACCGTTTCTCACTTGACATCACGTTGCTTCTTCCCCCTCTCCTTCCCCACACCCACCCACCCCACACACACACACCCATACATACACTAAGTCTCTTATTATTATGACTGGAATGCTAATAACCAAGTGTCTGTATCCTGTCTGCACAAGGAAGAGAGAGAAGGATGATTTTGGCCTAGTCTGCTAAATTTCATGATCTGATAATATAAGAATATAAGTCATCAACTCCCACCGCATCCTCTCCCTGCAGATGTAGTCTCCATTTGTGAGAATGACATGTCAGAACCAATAAATACAATAAGGTGAAAGGAGAGAGGAAGAGAGAACACAAATCTTGTAATTTCATGTCTGTTCATTTTCCCAGAATCCCACACACACTCTCTCTCTCACTCACGTACAAACAGAACACACAGGAGGAGATCTTGAGTCCCCGTGTATTTCTCTAGTTTCCACGGCATTTCCCTGATAATTCTTATATAACTTGTCCTTTCATGCGAATCAAATTAATCTGGTGAAATGAAAATGATTTGGAAGAGAGAGAGAGTTTTGCATGCACCTGATCTCTCTCTCCAAGCTTGCTAATGTGCTTTTCTCTGCGTGTCATTCGTTCAAGGCACGTCTCTCATTGTTCCCTCCCACAACCAACACACACACTCTCACAGACACACACACACCTAGCCATCCGAATATAACTTGTACATTCTAAAGTACCCGTCTAAACTTAATTGCATCAACTTTGTAGGTTAAACTCCTCTCTCTTTCTCCTCCTCCTTCTCTGTTCTTTACGGAAGAGTTAAAAATTTCAAATAAAATTCTGTTCATTTCTAATGACTTTCCTGACGCTTCACCATTCACCCCCTTCATCATCATCTCTCTCCTCTCTATGATGTGGTGTGATGTGTGTGTGTGGGTCGGAATAGAGAATTTTTCACCCCTCCATAATCCGGGGGAATGGATGGAATTTTTTTTCTTTTAATTTCTTCATCATTTTTTGTCTCGACTTTTTGAGTGTAGACTCTCACGCGTTAGTCTGTATGATCCACAAAATTCTAACATTAGTCGTGCCGAAACGGGTACTAGTGTGTGTGTGTGTGTATGTGGAGATGGGCATTTTTTCTTGGTCTTTTTTTCTCTACATTTGCTTGCTCATGGCATGTTTGGCATCCTTCACACAATTGTATTTCCATAATGTATAGCTGAGGAGGACTTGAGCTCTAATTTCCTGGAGGAGGAGAGAGAGGAGATCGGAGGAAAGTATGCAAAGGCTGTTGTCTTATACACATTGAAATTGAACAATGTATGTGTTCCCTCCTGGATATTCCTTTATGATCTTTCGAGTCTGTCCCAGCCTATTGCTCTGTGTGTGTTTGCGTGTGTGTGTTGTGAGGAGGATGCATAAGGCCGATTAGTGTATTCAAATCCAGAGACTCATCTCTATCTTCATTATTACACATGAAGAATTTCCATTTCAAAAGTAATAGCATCCAGTTCTGGGTAATGCCAATGCTCTCTCTCTCTCTAGTCAGAATATATTTGTTGTCACTTTACTCATATTTCTCCTATTATCCCGGCCCACTACAAAAGGCACGCTCAAACTTTGAACATTTTTCACATCTCACTTTTCTTCCCTCAATATTAGAATAATTTCTACATTTTTACTCATACTTTTAAACTGTCTACTCTTTTATATTCGGGGGACCGGTGGACGTGCCTTGCAATAAAATGTACGAATTTTTCTCTTTCACCCTTCCCTGGCATCCCGCCATCCCCCTCTTCTCATCCCACACACACACACTACTCAGTCGCAAACCGTAATTACATATTTTGTAAATTTTATAAAGTTGAAAAATTTTGTCACCTCCCATCCTCCTCCCTCCTTTCCACTCTATTACAATTTTTCAATCTCTCTCTCATTCTCACTTTCTACTCAATTCCCATATCATAATCCTACTTCAAAATTCCATTCAATTTTAATAAAACTTTTGTTATTTTATTAAAAAAGTTTGATTGTAGAAAATTTTTAGAGTTGTCCTCAAGGCTCAATCCCACGACACGAAAAACTGTCAGGATTTTTAAATGTCGGAGGCTGGCTAATAATGAATGTTTGAGTGTGGAATTTTTTCAAATCATGACCCTTGCATTGACTCCGTTCAACACGGAGGAGAGAAGATGAGAGTGTGATGACGAGGATAGTTTTTTAAAAAGGATGAAAAAAATGAGAGGAAAAAACTGCCAAGAAAATGCCGATGCGTGTGTGGTTGTATTCTGGAGACTTTACAGATAAGGGAAAGTCCATATCAGTTTGTATTGACAGAGGAGGAGGAGGAGAGAGAGAAACATGGTGGGGCATACGAAGAAGAGGAGGAAGATGGACGGGTATGAGAAGAGACCGCAGGAAACTCCAGGTATCTCCAGAGAAGGAGCGAAAGGTGGAGGAGCGAAAGACTTTTTCTTCTTAGTTGTGGAAAAAAGGGGAGAAAAGTAGAATGTTGATATCATGAAACGAATAGAGTGAATTCTTGACGCAAAGAAGAGTTGAACGTGAAAGGATTTGGAAAGGAATGGCTGATATTGTTGAAGAAATCCAAAGCATTTCGATATTGAATAGAATCCACTCAGGGAGAATGGCCAAACCTCCTCCTCCCTCCCTCACTCCTCTCTACTTATACGAGTAAGACATGGACTGTGGCTATGAGGACGAAGGTGACAAATATATAACTATATACGTGTGCCTGAATGTGTGTTAGGTCACATAATGTCTTGTATATTCCTCACCTCATCTCCGAGGATGCAATGTGCCTTCAGATTAATTGTTATCACCCAACCATTTGAAAGCCGAAGGGAATCTTCTTTTTCCCCGGCACACACACACACACGAGGAGGAGAAGAGTGAAAATAAGGATAGACGTGTTTAATAGTATTCTCTCCATCTCTAGCTCAGTGTGTGTGTGTTTGAAGACAATTCCTCCGTGTGTTTCAGAGTGTATAAAAGCACTCTTTGACAACAATGTGCAATTACCGTGTGATATGTAAGATGTGTGGGGTGGGGTGGGAGGGGGGAATGGGTTTTTATACAGGAGAAGAGGAAGGTATGAGGAGGTGGTAGGGCATGGTAAGATATCTGTAAGAGAAGTATCTGTAGTAATAGTCTATTCTCAAAATAAAGCACTCTGTCGTGCTCTCCTCACCTTAAAACGTGCTGGTATTTTTCTTTGATCTAACTCACAATCAGTCACATCACACACACCCAACTTCCAACACAGACACACACACATGAGAACTAAACAACTATGTCATATTAAATAGCACACCAAAAACCTCCTCGCACACTTCTTCTCTCTCTCAATCCCAAGTCTGTGTATAACTACATATTGTCATCATCCACTTTCTCGACTTTCCCCCTTCCTCCCAACTCCAACTTTCTATTGTATAACGTCTCTTTTCCTTTCAGATTAAAAAAATGTCTTCATTCCACGGAGGAAGTGGAAGTGCCGTACAAAATTTTGGTTCCTTGTGTAATCCAATTTCTTTTTTTTGGATTTTTGTCTTTGTACATATTCACCTCTGGAAATTCTTA
The DNA here is from genome assembly GCA_009870185.1 of Pygmarrhopalites habei. NCBI lineage: Eukaryota > Metazoa > Arthropoda > Collembola > Symphypleona > Arrhopalitidae > Pygmarrhopalites > Pygmarrhopalites habei. The sequence continues at coordinate 23,146 of WJFB01000976.1, read as the reverse complement.
TCAACATTTTTTAAATCATTTCTTTTATATATTCATACTTTCTATACTCAGTTTTATTTTTAAATTATAACCCCTTTTCTTTCCAGTTGGATTTTGTTTTGTGCAGTATATTTGCATGAAATTTCATCTGTGTTAATTAATTGGCAGATGAATACACAATTGTTGCAAATAAAGATGATGTTTATCCTGATTGTTTGGGTTTTACGTCAGAACGCCTTTCCTAATTGGTAATAGAAGTGGACACTGTGTAGAATGGACTTTTCAAAATTAGAAAAAGAAACTCTTCAACTTCACACACAGCATCCCCCCTCATCCTTTATTCTGAAATGAAAGTGGAATGGGAATGAAAGAAGGGGAGAGAATGAAATCAAATAGATACCACAAACTTACAAATAAATTCCCTACTTGACTCGAATGTCGACTCAGAGTATACAGAAATCATGTGGGTACCTCTCTACCGTCAGTCTGGTCAACTCTGGCCATTTATTTTTTGCAAAGATGTTGATATTTGTTGAGTATCATAAAATAGTTATTTACGTACCTAAAAATCTCGGTTTTATTGATCAAAGACTTGTCATTAATTTGATCGTGATTCTACGGTAAAGACAGCTGACCCTTTTTACAGAGATGAATTTAATGGAATCCACAAGTCAAAAGAAGGAAAAGTCACTCCTATTGACGGCATTTGACTTGTTGTAAAAAACCAACAATCCTTCTATACTCCATCTCTAGTATTCATATTGATCAAATAGAGTGTGTATTATAACATCAAATAAAGTCATTCGTTTTGCACACCATCAACCATCCTCACTGAGAGAGAGAGAGAGAGGCTGAAGAGAGTAATAATTATAAATAGAGAAAAGCAAATGAGAGATGAGAGCCCATCTCCCTCCCACCATCCTTCAAACATTTTAGACACAAGAAGTCGGCCATTGGCATTAAATGGAAAGGATAAGTTATTTCATCATCCATCCATCCACACACACAACCCCATACAGATACAACATGTTATTGTGTACATTACTATACATTTACATTTTCAAAAACATACACACACAACAAGTCTCAAGTAGACCTGTGAGTGTACACACACACATCCAGGTAATGGGACGAAAGTGAGGGGCACACACAAATAAATACACAGCAAGAGAGCAAAGCCTCTAAAGAGTCACCCCTAAATTCGAATATATGATGAATGTTATACTAATTTTTGTATGTATGGAAGTGGAAGGGAAAATTATATTGTAGGTACTCGCCACATTTCTTTACAATTCCCCTCTCATCTCCATTATGGAAAGAATCTAGATGAATACAGTCCCAAGTAGCCAACAACTCTCCCTCCCATCCGTGTGTGTGTGTCCTTCTCCTAAATACGTTTGTGGAGAGTTGAAGTAGGGATACATACTCAGTTCATTGACAGCCACACACAATGAAATAATTTGAGATGAAATATCCCCAATGAAATCATACTTACATATGTCTTTAATACTTCTGTTGTGGCCCTTATGCCTATAAAAATTTGTAATATATCCTCCAAGAGACATTTCCCTTCAAATAAAAGGGAGTATGTAACTCATTGGTCCCCTCCTCCTCCTACAGCCTACAATGTACAGAGAGTGATAGAAATGTGTGTGTGTGAAGGACCACGTGTATTAAAATGGGGGATTAAATAAAATGTTTCCAGTCAAGTACTACTTACCTATTAGAAAGATCTCCACTTTAAAAACGCTTTTTGTCCTACAAAAGGGGAGGGGGTGACCATCTAAACTTGTTCAAAAATTTTAAGGTTCGTAAGTGTTACAAAGGGGATTTATTTTTATTTAACTCTGTCTCTACTCCTTCCTCTCTCATCTAATTTTACTTCCGTCTTCCCTCCTCCTCATTCAAAAACACTCTTCAATTCTTTTCACAATTGATCATAATAACAATATTGTGGGACACAATGGTCCACTTGTGTTCCTTTTTCAAAAGATAAATCATATTCTCAATTATGAATAGACCATTCTTGCTCCGTGTACAGACACGCAGCACACACACAACAAAGAGAAATTGAATTCACTTTCCAAATTTTGAGAACTTAATCATCTGTTTGTGGAAATTCCAGAAGGATTTGATTAGTTTCAAAAATCATGGAGAATATTTAGATTAACTAGTTTAATCCTAGTTTAGTATTTCCAGGACAAAAATGTATCTCTGCATTGTTACCGTCTTTAAATCTACTGTCTACTTTGAAAGTTCAAGGTGTATCTTTTTTAAAAATTTCAAAATGAAATTAACTTGATCTGGTCTTGAGAGCTTAATTCAAATTTTAATGATTAAGAAAAAATTGTGAGGGATCATGATCACACTTTCATAAATTCCTATGATATCAAAATCATTGAACGTTTGTCTATGTCTTCTCTAACTTCTTCGGTTCTTCCAACAATTAAAAGTGAGGAGTGTCGTAAACAACTCAAGAATAGGAAAGCTGCTGATCCATAGTTGTAAGTAGAGGTGTGTTAAAAGTGTTTGATACGTGTAGAAAACTGTAGTCTCCACACAAATATGATTCTTCGTTGTCGTCGTCGTGTGTGTGCTTGTATTGTGTGTGTGTGTGGAGGGTTTGACTGTCAAGTGGAAGAAGCTGATTGTGACTGTGAGGCCACAGGGTTACCTATACTCAATAATATCCGAACATATGCATTTATTTCCCTCTCCCTCTCTCTCTCCATCAAGTTTGTCATAATGTAAGAGAGTGAGCGCGTGTACATATAATGATTGAGAGAGTGTTGAATGGACTGTTGAATGTGTGTATGCACTGTGTGTGTGTTCGGGATGATGACGCTAATATCATGGAACATATTTGTGGTTCAACTACATTACCAGGGTGTAGATATCTGCGTGTGTGTGTGTGTGTGTGTGTGTGTGGCTGGCTGGCTACTTGAAAGTGAATGGTTTTTGGGAGAACGTGGGGCTGTCTCCATGTATGGGATTTTAGTGAAAAGTGAGGAAAAAGTAGAGGAAAAGTGGAGGAGGGGGATTGTTAAGTTGTGTAGGTATGAAATAAATGAGTGTTCACTCTCTGGGTAATAGGGAGTGAATGTGTGAGCGTGTTGGAAATGAGAGTTGAGGTTGAAAAGACGTAGAAGTCTGTGTTGTGTGTGTGTGTGCGTTTGGTGGATATAGTAATAGAGTAAAAGTAGATGGGGAAGGTTCGCTTACCACTTAGATATGAATGGGAAGAAAGATCACACAATGGATTCTTTCCAACGGCAAAGGCACTGTCAGACACGTTACACAAGCAAAAGCAAAGCACACACACACACACAACATTTTTCCCTCCAGATTGGATATTTTACTCAAGAGAGGAAATGTAATTTCTTGCCTTCATTTTGGGTGACTTTTCTAAAAAAGATTTTTGTCTGCAACTGGCGTTTAGATATCCTGTCTAATGATTAGACTCACAATAGAAGAGGAGAGGAGGAGGAGGAACTGGATGGGTTACAGACAGACAGAGTTTTTACAAGTTGCACACACATACATCCATATACATCCCGTCAATATACTCCCATACCCGAAAACTCTTTCACCCTCTACTCATCCCACATATACTATAGACACAAAATTGGTGTGTGTGGAGGGATATCCTAGGTTTCCTCATAAATTGTAATTTAATACAGACACCCATCCCATATAGATTGAAAGATCCGACTCTCTCTATAAGGGATGGAGGAGAGAATCAACTAGTTCATCTATAAAAATGTGGAGGAGGAGAAAAGTGAGAATATGAAAAGTCAAGATGAGACTTGTCTTACATATTTGTAGTTTTAAAACGAATTCTCTCCCCTCCTTTTTCTTTTATTCTTTCCAATTGTCACCTCACAAAGATTGAGAGAGCTACTATGCGTGAGTGCGTGTGTCTACATTAGGGATGCCTGAAATCAAAAAATTGACGACCCAAGCCCGCCCGGGCCCAAACAAACCTGGGCCCCTCCCGGCCCGACCCATTCACAATTCAGACCCTGCCCGGCCCAGCCCAAAGCCCAGCCCGGCCCGACCCAACGTTTTCACAAAAAAAGAGTGGACATAGGGATTGCGTATAGCTAAAAGCCAATTTTTTATTAGTATCTTTTTTGAATTACTGTACAACCCTAGACACGAAAGTCATTTAACAATCCAATTTATTCAAAAATAATGAAATTTCGATAGTGGATCCTTGTGAGCCCATTCAGACCCACTATCACTAAAATTCTCAGGCCCGGCCCGGCCCGGCCCGGGCTTGGGTCGGGCTGGGCCTAGGCCCGGGCGTAAATGGGCCGGCCCAGGCGTCCCTAGTCTACATATAAGGAGAGTTACATAGGGTGAAGTGTTGGTTGGTTGAAATAGGCGTCTTTGACAAAACTTTATTTTATAGCAATTTATATGTTTATGTGTGTGTGTTGTGTGTGTGATGACATCCAATTGAAAATGTCTTGAGCAAATTTTCTTTATTCTTTATTCTATACTTTGTTTCTCTACTCGAACATCCAACATGGAGACAAGGGGCAAAGAGAGAGAGAGAGAGAGAGAGAGAAGAAATTAGAATGCGGAAGGATATTTTCTTTCTACTTGGAAGATTTCTTTTGACAAAACAGAGAAAGAGGGAGAGAGAGAAGTTGTCTTCCCATCCTCTTGCCATTTGCTCTTTCTCATTGTCCCTTTTTACAATTTAACAAGGGAAAGTTTGTTCACAAGTCGTGTCAACAAAGTTTTGACACAAGTCCTCCTCCTCCTCCCTCTTTGAACTTTTCTCCATTCTTTCAAGAATAAAGCGAGGAGGAGGAGGAGATCCTTTTGTATTCTGTGTGTACAATTCTGTTGTATGTAAAAAAGATGAGATTTTAATTATGAAACTTGTAGACTGATGATGATGTAATTGAAACCATTTTCATTAGAGAGGAAAAGAGAGAATGGATGGATGTATGTGTTTGTGTTGTGGACCAAATCTTTAGGATAAAAATGACCTTGTAGGGAGGGATATTTAATCAAATTGGCTGTTACCTAGGTACAATTGATATAGATGAAATAGATGAAGGTGAGACTTACTGGGGCTGGGGGGTGAGTCACGCGGAGTATCGATTCCAGCTGAAGGGTTAAATTGAGAATCCGTTTCAGGCCCAGATGAACCCAAAGATCTGTTTCCACCTGGGATCGAGAGGGATGAGAGGGACTGGAGTCCATTGGACAGGCCAAATAGAGACGGAGGTGAGTCTGTCACTCCTGACCTAGAATTCGGGGGTTGTGTCACTCCGTTCCCATTTGCCCCAGGATTGTACAATAATCCGATCTCCCGTGCTTCGTTCTCCTCCTGTGCTTGTTGTCTTCTCAATGCCACCTACAAAAACACATCATTGTTTTAATCTCAATTAAAAATATTTCTATTCAAAGCCCAACTACGAGTGCACATCATAAATTGTCATTTTACATTCATCGTCAATGTAGAAATGTAAAAAAATTCAAAATTTGGCAATTGTCAGCCAAAAAATGTGACAAAAGATTTCAAAAAATCTTTATAATGAACATGAAGAATTAATAAAATTGTGATTGATAAAAAGAATAAAATTTTGGAAAATTTACTTGAGCGGCCATCACACGTTGTCGCTCTGCAATGAGAGTACATTTAGCACAGACACAGTCCCTCCACCGACAGTAACGTTTGTGACCCTTGAGGGCAGAAACGACACCATGATTCCGACACCGGGCACACTTTGGGGTTCTTTGGTAACGTTCCGCAGCTCGGAGGAAAAATGCCGGTGGCAGGGCTCCCAAAACTGAATGTTGAGCCATGAGTGTCAAAGCTTCAGAGTTTGCCACTTCTACACCATCCGAAGAATTCATTCTTCTCTCATTATCTTCTTTCAACTATTTTTCTATTAATAATCTTCCTCCTCTCACTCAACTGTTCAAGATTTATTTACAATTATTTTTCTCCTATTCCCCCATAACCCCCTTCCAGTCTTGTTACAAATATGACACGGTAACAAATTTAATAGTCACAATTAACTTCTTAAATGTTTCAGCTAGATTTTCACAGTAATGTCACAATTATCAGAGAGGGACACTCAAACACTATGTCAATTGTTACCCACTCTTCCAAGTTGAGTCTAGTTTTTTCAAAATGATCTTTTGTTCCAGAAGATTCTTCTTGTATTAAAAGGAGTAAAGGTAATAGACTTTCACTGGACCCCACAAAGTTGAAACAATTATGATTTGAGAGCAATTCATAGTCAGAGAGACTTCCGACCTCAGTTCGTGTCGAATTGGGATCTAAAGATGAAATGTAATTTCCAAACTGAAGTGATACAATGTACAGTCGTGGTAAAAGTGACTGTGTGTGGATTCTGTGAAACGGAGAGAGAGAGAGACGGGTAGTTTCATTATAGAGATGAACACACACACACAAGATGAGTTTAGCACGGGTTGGTGCTTTGGAGCAGATGGGCGTTTTTGGTTCAACCAATCCTGGCCCTCTCTTTCCTCTTTGTATCTTCTTCTGAGGTAGAGAGACAGAGAGAGAGAGAGAGAGGGTGAGAGGAGAACTTTATTATTTCTAGTATCATATCCCTCTCTATTTATTTTCATCTGTTCAAAAACCATGTGTCAATATCTCATTGTACCTTGAAGGTCTATTTTTTAATATGTATCCCACATTTTTTGAAACGGATATTTAACATTACTGTATTACAGCAATTTGTTTTACAGCCTAGAGAGTCTACATTTCACAGTGAATTTCAAATTCTCATATGTAATCTCTAGAGTGTTCTCTCTGTGTGTCTTTAGTGTGTGTGTGTCTGGTGGTGGATCGGGTGTGTGTGTTGATAACAAAGTATTAAAGTGGTCAGATGGTATTATTTGAACTATCATTTTAAATAGTTTATGAACTTGTCCGAATTTCGGATTGGATTGTGAGTGAGTGTGTGTGGAGGATAAAGGGAAATGTTTATAATGGAGAGAGGAATGAAAAATTGTTGTGATTATTGTCCTCCCATTATGTAATCTGTAAATTTACTGTCAATAGAGTTGTAGCCATTGGTCCGGACGCAGCATCGGGGAAATTGAATAGTAGTTTGTAAAATGGGATGTGGAAGGGGGGGGATGGTGGGTTTTTTGGGGAGGAGGAGGAACTCTCCCTCATTCAACCACACAGTAGGAATCTCCTTTGATTTTGTGGGCTCTGTCATAACCTTTATTTATTATTACTATTATTATCCAGTATTCACCATTGTCCACTGACACACACATGCATCAAGAAGAGAGGGTACTCATTACTTTACTAGTCATAATTACGATTACTAAATATTTTTATTGACCAAGGGAAGTAACGGTAAATCATAAATAGGTATAAATTGTGCAAGCACTTTTGTTTTCATGGGAGTGTGTACCGTAAAGTATGTTACATACTGTATGTACTCAAGTTTGCAGTGTTTTAAATACTCCATGGAGTAATTATAGTGAACAAAATAATTAAAAACAAATCCACGTTGTTTTTGTTGTTGTTGTTGTCACAAAGATGAAAAGAAGAAGGGAAATATTTATTTGTGTAGACCTACTCTAATTTGACAGCTCATTAGTTAGGACTAATTAATTTACGACGATTCAAAATGTGTTTCACCCTTTACTATTATGAATTTTATCTCATGATAAAATCTCATACTTGATCTCTCTCCCTCTGAATTGTAACTGAACCCAACCACACAGTTCTAGTGCTTCATGGCACACACGTCCAATTGTAAGGAAGCAGGTTGTGTTTTGATTGTACAATCTGATAATTGTATTATTTGAATACACTACTACTTTTAATTCATACGATGAACTAAATTTAAAAACTGTCTTTTAAAGATTCTGGTCACCTATTTCATCCAGCCCTGAAACTTGTTATGTAAGACTTTTTTTAAAAGGGAAAATTGGAAAGTCAGTTATTTTGAAAATCAAAATCCACTGTCAATTGAGTAGAATAGTTTTGACGCTACATGTAAACTCTTTGGTTTATCCAATTTCCAGTGGAGGGGGGATCACAATCTCGTTACGTACATGGAGTGGGGGATGGAAGAAGGGATCAGTTTGCGGTAATTCATTTAGTCAAAGGTTCTTTTATAACAAGTTTGGATTGGAGAGGAGGAGAGGAGGAGGAAGAAGAGTTGTGTGTATCATCAGAATCTTCTATGCAAAACTTGATATTCTTTGTATGTGATTGTGTGGCACCATATGTGCTCTTTGGATTTGATAGAGAGATGAGTGAGATCTTTAATTATGTTGTTGGTGAAAAGACAAGCCACAAACACTGAACGTTACCATTATATTTTTTTATTGAGTATCTCTTATTATATTTTCCTCTCATGTATACATAGTATAGCATATAATATAGCAATTGATCTGGATTCTGTGTCTAGACCAACCTAACCCACCAATTTTCACTTGTGTCTCCCCCACAGATTTTAACCAGTCTCCCCATTTTGGTCAGGAATACTCATTGCTTGATCCACAATAGAGTCCATCACAGTTTAAAACAGTGTCGATCAATTCCTCTCAAAATTGGGGTTGTGCCCCACACAGGATGAGAAGCATCAAGACTTTGTACAAAAGAAGGAGGGGAACATATAAAATGTGTGTAGGGCTATTCATAAAAATCATAAAAAGTTGGACTTGTTGTTGAGGGGGGAAATTTGTTGAGAGCTCTATCATTTGATACGTGCAACATGAAAGTGGAGTTGAGCATTTGAAAGGCTTGCCTAGTTTAAATAGTACAGATAACCAGTAACCAGACTTGTAGGAGGGAATAGAAATTTTGTGTTTCAAACACACACACAAGATACACTGATATGTAATGTAGTCTCATTCCCCCCAAAAACATCTCATTCCCGACATTTTTGTACTGGGTAGCCCCTGGAGCAGAGAGCACAATCTACATCCTACGCTTTTCACCCTCATCTACAATACACACACACACTCACTCTCTCTTCTTTGAGAGTCGTCTCAATAAAGACACAACATCCTCTTCCCACATTGCATAAATTATATTCAGATGAATAAAATAATTCTTTATCTGTCGAATTTTTCATAAGGATCATCCACAGTCACAGTCCTTATCCCGTACTCTATTGTGAGTCAACAAACTGGCCAGTGTTTCTTATCATCCTCTGCATAATTAAAGTGTGCGTGTGTACGTGTGTGAGAGAGATGAAATAGAAAATCCACAAAATTACTCTTCTTTAAATGGACAGTAAAAATCACATTGCAATGCATGTATTAAAAGTTTAAAATATTTAAAGTATTTTTTAAAAAAAATATTCTTGGTGGCAATAATAAATAATATTTAGAGTCATTTTTTAAAAAAGGACGACGAGTAGAATTTGAGAGACACTTTTAAGGTTCATTCCCATGCACTTGTACACTGTAACGTATTGTAATGTGTGGAAATATTGGGGACGGAAATACAATAAAACAAAATTTGAAAAGGAAAATTTGTGGACAATAGAGAAGAGACACAGAAAATATAGTTTTTAGTTGCCTTCACTGATAGAAGAAGGGAAGGAAGGACAATTGTCACTTAAAACGAGATGAACCTTATTTTCCCCCACACTTTCCGTGTAAAAGGTAATTTTCCTCTCATTTCTTCCTGACCCCAGAACCCCAGATATAGTTACAGTTGGTGTCTCGTCAAAAGAAATTACATAATGAAAAATTGATAACCTGTGAGCACACTATTGTACAAACATATGTACAAGGTAAGTATGTGGTGAATCTAAAGTTTCACATTGAATGTGGGTAGTCAGTCACACATACTCAGTCTGTTCAAAGGCAAAGAATAATAATATTATGGTAGGTTAAAAACACACACACACACACACACACACAAACTTGAGTCTGGTGAATGTGACGACAAGGAAACTCAAACTTGCAATGTAAATAATCACAGTATAATAATCTCAACTTGATGAGGGAACAAGACAGGAAGATCCTTGTCTCTTTTCAATTTATGAAATAATAAACGTAAGTATGAATGATACACACACACACTTTCTCCCTCTTCTAGCTTTCTTAATAATACCCGCATCTTCAGATTGTCTGGATGTAAAGCATTTTGAAACAGATATCTTTATTATATATCCATACAAAAGTTTCCTATACAAATCTATTCTTATATCTTAAGTACACAGTCACAATGGCTAGATTAATCTCAATCTTGGTTCTTCCATATACGTTGTAAATATATGCAACGCCTAATTCATTTGAGAGAGAATATCTTTACAAAAAGAAATAATAACTCTAATTTACATTCCCATCTTCTTTCTTACCAACATTCAATTTTTCATTTCATTCATGGATGATTCAAAAATATTTTAACTACAATTTCAGTGTTTATTACACAGTCAACGGCATATTTTTAAAAATTAAATTGGATGTCTATTTAGCCATCAGAAGCAACCGTCTTTGTTGCTGTGTTACTTCGGCTGACATGAGAAAATCGGACGGACAAGTTGGGAAGTTGACAGGAAGAAACTTTTTGGATTTATGACAAGGATTTTAATTCAATATTTTCTGTGAAATCGTATCACATGTCACATCTCTGCATGTGGTCACTCCATGCAGTCCTCCCCGAAGAAAACTATTGTCTGTGTCTATATTTGTGTGTGTGGAGGAAGAGGATTCAAAATTGAATACTATACAATTATTATGTCAGAGAATTAAATAGAGGACACAAACACACAAAGAAAGACACTCGGGGGCTACTCTGTTTTATCCACAATCCACTCGAAACTTACTTTTATCCTCACACTCCATCCAGTCCCTTTCATCATCATCCTCCTCTTCCTCCTCTCAACATTGTCTACCCTCCAAAACTTTTGTCTTTACATATTACCCCACACTCAACATTCACATATTGAATGTCGACTCTTCCCACAGAAACACACACACAACGAAAGGATTTTGTGAATGTCTTGTGGATTCATGGATGCAAAAACCGTTTTAGCCATTCATCCCGGGAAATATACTTTATACTATATTTAAACTGTATTATGAGAGAAGACCCTTTATGTTTCTCTTGTCTCCTAATTTCTTGAATCCTCTTCTTTCTCTTCTTCTTCCTCCTCCGTACCCGTATAATGTACCTTAAAAATATCAGATTCTCCCGACCTTTTCTGTCTCATCCCTCATCCACGAAGGAAATGCTGTGTGTGTGAATACATGTGTAATTTCTTGTGGACCTCCTCCTCCTATGCATTCACGAGGGCTATAATACTGTGTGTGTGTGTACAAGGTAAGTTACTGTAAAATCTAAGTGGCGGTTAAACCTTCGTTGGTCAATGGACTGGAAAATCCTCTTCCCCCTTTTTATTCCTTAATAAAGAACAAGCCTCCTTACGTCAAAGCCCAAAATTGAATTGTTTCCTAAGAACAAGTTCATTTTTAGTCTACACAAATCGTTCCCTTTTCTGGACTATATATTGAGCGTATAATTGTAGTATCGTCTCCTTTTAAAAATATATTTTAAAAATCTCAAGTTCTCCACTTCTGGAACTTGGAACTTTCAACGGAGAAGACGGTCACTCTGCTTTTTTACGATGGTTCTTTCCAGGCTTCGTCAAATAATTTGAATGGGTTTCTGTAGTATCCATGGACAAGTATCGAGAATAGAATAATTGGACATTTTGATATGATATCTACAAGAGTGTTGTACAAAGCTACACACAGTTTATTGAGTCTAGCCGAATTTTACCTACTTTACGTACGACAATCGTCCTTATTATCCACTTTTGTCGTAAGTGTATTTCTGTTAATTTTTAATTTCTTCAATCTTACAAGATTTCCATCCAAAAAAACCAAAGAAGAAAAACCTCGAATCATCTTGTGATTGCATTGATTTGTTTTAAGATTTGAAATCCAATATCTACCCCTACAATACATGAGACTAGGACACGAAGAAGTGTGTGAAAATTCCGGATTTTCTCGCTAAAGAATGAATAGTTTTGTGTGGGTCTTCATCTGATCTGTGATCTGATACAATTTTTCAAGTAAATTTCCCAAGGGTGCCTCTTCTATTGTCTATTTGTGACAAGTGAACTCTCTTGTCTTCTATATTCCTTTTTAAACATTTAAGATAGGGCCCTGTTAGTGTATATCCATTTTTTAGCTACTGAAACTTATCACAGGTTGGAGCTATGACTTGAAATATCTGATTTAGGCCCTGCTAATATGTAACTTGACATAGTGTGTGTGTGTGTAGGTGGAGGTGGATGTGGTTGAACCTTTTTTATAAAAAAGACGTAAAGTAGGTGCTATCGTAAAATCATACATTTCACTATTTACGGCTTAACGGTAATCGCTTTTTTCCCCATCATCCATTTGTCCCTGTGGGTAGAAACACAATTCAAAGGTGAGGAGATCCCATCGACTTAAAACTTTTGTATTGTTGTACATACTTTTACTGTACTCCTAATTTTTGAACAAGCCGAGCTTCTCCGTCACTACCCTCGGAAAGAAACATTTGAGCCAAATTGTGTTACAAAAAATAGAAAAGAAATGTAAAGAAACCTACACACACACATGCACACACACCGGTCCATTTAATCAACTCAGAGACCTCTTTTTGAATTAAATACACTCAATTAGTTCCAATCAAAAAAATGTACTTTTCATTCACTCTCAATTCCCTAAATAATGTGAAGGAATCCATTTTCCACAATATTTCGACACAGGTGCCATACTGAAAATGCACTGGAGTAAAAACAATTTCTCTCTCCCTCATAGTAAACAAGTGTACTGCTTTTCTTCTCCCCCTCTCACAATTTATCATGTGGTGGTGAGGCTCCCGTTAGATTTTCCGTGTAACTCAAACTGTTGATTGGAAATATGCTTTTCATGTTATGTATTGTGTGCCATAATTAAAGATCAAAGGATTCCATTGTGATGCAATCCTAGGCTGGAACAGAGAGAAAGAGAGAAAACAAAAGGAGAGAGAAATTTACACAAGAAATTTAATATTCGTGTACTTTACTTTTATTTTTATTTTCCACGTCTAGCATTCTCTTCATTTCTCACTTATCAAACAAAATTGTGCAGTATCTGGGTCAAAGCTTGAGTAGTCAAATAGTATATTTAAAACAATACAATATTTTTTAAAAAATTCTTCTTCTTTCGTCACAGTTGAGTTTCAACAAACAAAATAAAGCATCTCTTCTGTATTACAAAAAAAAACAAGCCTTGACCCTCACACAATTCGTTCTACTGCAGATCCGAAATGTCATCTTCAAAAAATTACGAGTTTATAACAAAACATTTTCCTTAACTTTTAAATTTAATTAATAAGCAGCCACAACCCTCCTAACGCTAAATGTCAAAAATCAAACCCACCTTATTTCCTCTCTGCGAGAATAAATCTAATTACTAAATTACTAGTAAAAATTATAATTAATTTGGGAATTATTCCTTTGACTTTCGATTTAGTTTTCGAGGTACAGTACTGTATAAAGGTTAAGGGAAGGTCAAGGTCAGTTATTGCGTTTTATGAATGCGTTTGTCAGTTGAGGAACGAGGTAAAATTATTTTCTTAAGTTTTTTTTTCTAGTTGAGAGTATAATTAAGTCTGAGGGGAATGTCTTTGATTGCCAGGATCCGATTGACATGTTCAATATTTTCTTGGACGATGAGATCAAGGTGGGAGCTGCTGGAGGTGAAACTTTGTTTGACCTTTGTTTTGACAGAGTGGTCCCGTTTGAAAGGTCCTTTCACATATTTCAAAACACAGGCTAACCGACTGTTGTCCAGGGGTAGTCCAAAGTAGTTCGCAATCCTCAAAAGCTCTTCCTTTGGATTCTTCTTCAAATCTTCGTAGAGGACGAGGAGGAGATCTTGTGAATTCTCTAGCCAATCTTGAATGAGTTGAGCCCATTTTTTGGAACCGGTTTCTACGAAGGATTTCCATTCTGCAAGTAAAGGTCAAGAAAAATGAATTAATATTGACACTGTCACAAACATGAAATTATAAATTTATGTTTTGTAGGTGCTTCCTTGTGTGGTGCAGAGAAAGAGAAAGCGAGAGTTTTGATTATTGAAAAATACTGAAGAGTCAAAAAGGACAAAACACGAGTTTTTGTATGTCATGCATGAAAAGTGGGGAGTCAATTTGAATCATTCAAAGTTATGGTAAAATATATTGAAATTGAAAGGGGGGGGGGGGGCGTGGTTGACCACAGAGATTGAAATTGTGTTGTACAGGAAAACAATACGTTTCTCTCTCTCCCTCTGGCTATTATTAGAGAGAGGGGATGGGAATGAAAAGAAGATCAATTTACGTGGGAGCTACAAGAGAGGAGGGATGAGGAAATTGAAATAATAAATTGAACATATCGTGTACAGAGAGTGAGAGAGAGTGAAAGAGTAAAAGTGGAGGGAGTGTGTGTTTTTAAGTGTGTTTGATTTGAGGATTGTGTGGTAGGAAGAATCCTTACGATGGAGATGGAAAGATTGATTTGATGCATGACCCTTGTGGTCACGGGTTTTGTGGAAATTCCAGTATGATTGGAGTGCGTCGTACGGATTCCTGATCAACAGAATCCCCCTGTACTTGAAAACTAACTCTGTCATTTTCTTGAATACTTCTCCAGTCTTCATAATCACCAACGAGTTGTCATGAGTTTTTTGTACTGCAAAAATCCACAATATTTCCAGTTTTTTAAAAATATTCCCTCTTTCGTACTCTTTAGCTACCCATTCATATGTACTAAATAAAATTAAGAGATCTTACACAAGGTGCTTCCATCCACGGGTGATCGCATTTCTCCCAGTAAACCCGAATTGTACAGAGAAACGTCATTGAATATACTCCCCGTGAAAATCCCTGTAGACCCTTCCACCAAGTACCTCAACCAAGAATTCCCACTCCCAGGAAAACTGACCAGGGCCCTTAAGTCAATACCACAATCAAAATTTTGATTAGATTTTCATCACTAGAATTTTACCAAAGTAGAAGTAAAATTCTGACTTGGATTTAAAACAAAAGGATATTCTTACGTGGGTCGGAATGTTTGTTTCTTGGCGAATCGGACAGAGAGTTGTTTGCAGTCGTCATCATTTGGCCACGGGAAATGCATGGGAGATGTCCAGTCTATCCAGTCAGGACTGTCTTGATGACTACTCCAAATTTTGGAGGGTTCACTTCTCCGGGTGCCATTCTGACTCAGTCTGTCTTCTTTTTCTTCTTCTTCTAGACCTTCTCCTTCAACTTGGTCTTTCCAAGACTTGGTGAGAGTTTTGACACTTGGTTGTCTCTCCTTTGTATCAACTGTCAGTGAGGGGAGTAGAAGAGGGTCTTCCTTGTTCTTGTTCACGGTTAAGGGCAATAAAGTGTCCTCTGCACTCTCTCCAATAAAAATGTTATTTTCTTGTTGGGGTATGGAGCCAGGAGGGATTTCCACGGCTTCTTCTTCACTCGACTCTTTGACAGGGGAAGACTTGAGATCCTGTTGCAATTGTTGTTGCTGTAGATGGGTAGTGAGTTGTCTTTGTTCTTGTTGAGAGTTGGCGTTGGCGATGGGGATTCTTGGCATGTGCACGAAGGCGAGGACAAAGTAGTAACAGAGAGTGACAGTGACTCCGACGTAGGCAAGGGGTATGAAGAATAGTCGTCTCGATCCAATTATCCGCTCTGGAATGGGCAACATTCTGAAAGACTCCTCCAAATTTATACTCTCCAACTTTTAATCCTCCTCCTCCTTCTTCTCAAAACTCCTCACCTCACTCCACAAATACACCCACACACTCACACTCAGGCAAGGTCACAGTGTCATGACACTCACAATGAAAAATTATGTGTGTACACCACTCTTTCTCTTCTTTTTTTTCTCCCTTTAGTCAAATCAGTGTAAATAATCTTCTCCCTCTTTTACGCAGTTTCCCCTCAAAAAATAGAGTAACCAAAAAGTCACGGTATATAAATAGAGAGAGAGAGAAACTTGTGTAGCTGTAATAATAATACTTTATAAATAGGTATACAAAGGTTACATAAAAAACTCAACTGTAATAACACAAAAAGTGATAGTACACACACACACACTAATCTAATGTAATATATATCAAATAGTCACATCTAAACACAGAGTGTGTGTAGTATAATAATGCAAAATATTATAACAGATTCAGTTTCAGCATCAGCAATTATTACTCCTGCTCTGTTCTGTTAAGACATCATACACTTGAGAGCACCACAACCACAATTACCATAGCAGAAATTCTTCTTTGCCAACAAAACTCCCTCCTCCCCCCTCACGTCACGCTCTCTCAATCAATGAAAACCAACAATCGACTTGCACTTAACATTTTTTCTTTCAACCTTATCATACTCTCCACCACTTGCAAATGTGCACTAGACTCCGTGTCGTCTTAATATGAAATAATGGAGCACCAGTCCCAACACACACACACACACACATCCCCCGACCCAACGAAATAAAGCCAGCAGTCCCAGCTCAAAGATAGAGAAACTCTTTTTTTGAAAGTTTTGATCTTGTGTATTTCTTACTCCTACTTTTTTTCGAATCTCTCTCCAAGAAATTGAAATTTGCAAAATTAGAACGCAGAGTCACAGTGGTCAAAGTGTCAAAATGAGTAAATTTTTCATAAAAGGGAGAGGAAGATCAGAATTGATGTTCGGCTGTGAAGAAATCTTTCCATTATTTACTGAGTCCTCCTCTTCTTCTCCTCTTCAGTGGAATCACGTCCGTTTAATAATTGCTGACGTTTGTAGAGTAGTAGTGCAGCACAAATACACACACATCCACAGTTAACGTTTTAAATGATCCTGGGTTAATAGTATTAGTCTGTAGTCTTTCAACTTTTTCTTTGCACACACACACACTTGTGTAGAGAGAAATGAAGAGAGAAAATCAGGGGGATCTTTCCGCCAAGGTATAGTTACTAACCACAAAAATCACTGGGTGAAAAATTATGAAATTATTTAACACAATCAAAATGAGGGGCAAAAAAACAAGATTTTATTTTTGTTTTTTTTTCTTTCCTCCTAAATTATATGACTCACTGAAAATGTGTGTGAGAGGGTGAATCTTTTTTTTTCTCGAAAAATCCTTCCTTCCTTCCAAGAAATCCCTCTTTCTGTTTATACTTCACACACAAAGTGGAAAAGGCTTATCCACTCAAAGCTCACTGTTCACTGATATGAGCGCACTGTTAAAATGTGATTTTCCTTCACTTAACAGCTCCTCAATCCAATTCCATGGGTAACGGCTTGAACGGAGAGGAAGAGAGAGAGAATCTTAACTATTGTTGTGTTAGTTGACTTTTGCTTTGCAAGAAAAGTGAATTGCACTGGATTTATTTTTCCTTCCTTCCTTCCATAACACAAGTACACAAACACACACTCTCAATGGTGGAAGAGAAACACACGCAATGGATGTAGAGCTGAGACTGGGGTGATGGTAGGAGTACAGAATTGTGGAAAAATGCTTTGTTAATTGTTGTTGTAATAATAATAATGATGATATGAGTCTTTGGAACGGGACTCTTGAATTAATCCGTTGTGAAGTTGGTTCTCTCTCACTCCAAGGAGTCTCTCTCTTCTTTCGTACTGCTCCTTTGCGTCCAAACGGTAATCTGTCAGTGTAGTCTGTATGTCTTGTCTTGTAATGACTGTGTTAGCTCTTGTCACTCCCATGAATTTGTCCTATTGATCACAATGTGTCTCTTCACATATCCGTACAATTGTGTTGTGTCTGGTCGTGTAATATTTTATATATTGCCATTCTTCATGTGGGTGGAATTTCTCTCACGATCGAAAAACCTACACCGCATCGTAAACGAAGAATTTTGAATCCTTTTTCCCTTTGCGATAGGAAGATGTTTAAACAAATTCACTAATTTTCTCGGTCAAACAAGAGAAAATGCACCCGCGGCCATTATACACTATGTACTTGGATTGTAATTTGTAATATCTACTGCCTATGTATGTATACTCACTTTGACAGTATGACGCGGAAAATAAGGAAAAAAATTGAAATGTGTTATTTGTGTGTTCAACAACCAAATCCTTTGGATCCAAAGACATTTCGAACAGAAGAAGATGATGATCTGTTTCGGTCTCTGGTTCTCTCGTGAAGAGAGAGACTCTGTGAGTGAGAGACTGTCACCATGTCGTGTGTGTGTCTAAATACCTGTACATTATATTATACAATGACTGACGTGACGGACGTGACTGGATCATCTGATCTTGATCTTCCTCCTTCCTTTCGTACACAGACACACACACTCACAGTGTAAAAGAATGACATGTATATTTAGAAACCGTCTGTCTCCAAAAACGTGTGCTCATTTCCTCCTCTTCGTCCTCTATGGAGAAGTGAGCTATTTGTATTTCAATTGTGGGACAGGAGGCCTCAATCAAAATTATTAGATGAAATTATGATAAATAAATGAGAGCAGGAGGATTTGCTGAATTATATTAAAATAGTGTTGTCAGAAATATTATTTTTGTCAATAATATTTATGTAAGGGAAAGACCTGCTTTACAAAAGTGTTTGATGCACATAAACAATTTAACTATTTCCCTTCGGCGTGTTTGTCTAAATGACATTGTTCTACATTGTGCGTTCAATGAGGTAAAATTTTTTTCCCCAGACTCAAAAGTATCGAGTGTAAAAACTAACTTAGGTAATACTTATTGACATTGGTACAATTTTTTTCATTTTCATTGAAAATATCGTACTGACTTGTACATATCATATTCAGCCATCCTTGTGAGAATAATAGGAAATGCAATACAAAATACACAAGCTGAGTCTTCATCCCACGTCATTAAAAATAAGTAGTCGAAGAAGAGGAGGAGGAGGAGAAGGAGAACGGCACTTTGGGTTTTATGCGTCGGAATATGCATAAAGTGGTAATGGGCATTATGTAGAGACAACCGGAGGAAATATGCCGAGATCTCTTTCTCACAATTCATCCAGTTCACTCCACGTACAAGCATGGAGTAACCACGTTACATACACACATTAAGTATTCAGTGTTGATCATTTAAGAGAGACAAAAAGTCACACATCAACTAATGACATTTGATGTCATTAAACGTGACAACTTTACCTCACAATTAGTTGCCATCTACTCCATTTCCCTCCAACGTTTCCTCCAACGGTTACATCCTCATTTGAACCCTGGCCATTCCTCTGGAAGTTCAAGTTAATTAAATAATTACAAAATTTTAAATGTTGCTAATCTTCCTCTTCGAGAGATTAAAGTCTTGATATAAGTGGAAGGAAGAACTCGTCTTCCACTTCCAGAATACACTTTCCGTGTTATCTTTAGTTAATTGCTAGAAAAAATTCTGCATAAATTTGTACAAGAAGCGTTCGCATGTGTGTGTAGTATTACAAGTAGTGCGTGTGTTTAAATTGGCCGTATAAGTTATGTACATATTTGGATGACTAATGACTTCCTAGGCTGACGGTGTATGTGTGTGTGTGTTTGTGTGTGGTGTGCTTGACAGACATGAGAATGTCATCGTAGGTGGTCATGGTTGTGACCAGGGCCGGACTGGGAACTAAAATCTTAGGGGGCAAAATACATAGTCTAAAGCGAAGGCCTAGGGGCCTCACCCCCCCACGAGGGCCTCCCTTTTCTGTAAAATTTTGAAGGGCCCCGGGGGGAATTGCCCCCTTGCCCCCCTGGCCAGTCCGGCTCTGGTTGTGACAAAGAAACCAATTCAGAGTACATATTATATTATTTAAATCACACAAGTTTGGTTTCACCTGTATTTTTTGCACACATATGTAGTCTACAGTGTGATTGTTGCAAAATTTGTGTATTGTGCATTCATAATAGATTGGAGAATATAGGAAAGACTGTACACTGTGTATCCTGTAGGTAAAGCAATGAACTCAGGATCAGGACTGCATGAAGGAAATGACTGAGTCCGTTACGCCGTCTTCCTTGATGACAAAAGCAGTTTTCAGCCTCATTTCTACACACAACACACACATGTGTCTCAGTTCCCAGCCTCTTCTAACTACACTGTAACTCAGCTGCTCGGAATCACACATGCTACAGTATTACGTATGATGACACACACGCAACCACCGAATACTATTTAATTATTTACACATATTTGCAAAGCGCTCCGACAGCCCCTGGGTCACATAATCATGGAAATTTTTAAAAAAATAATTGAATTAGTTGACACTCAATTTTATCAGACAGAAACCTATTTTTAATAATTCAATCAATTTAAAAGCATCTGAAAGAGGTTTTGAACGGGGACATATACACAATATACTTAAGATACATTTTTTAGTAGATCCTTTATATTTAGTTCACCAAACCAACTTCCCTTATCTCCCTCATCATCTTCCTGACTAACATTCATTTTCTGTTAACTCTACTATATAAAGCATAATACACGGCTCTGTGAACGCAATGTAGTTAACCACATTATGACAGACTTCACTCTGAGGAAAACTCTCTTTACGTTCAAGGTAACATTATATTACTGTACGCTCTACACAGAGAGGGAACTTGACTTCCATTCCCCGTACTTTACATTTTACAACAAAAGGGAAATACATGTACTTAGCTGGACTCTTGAAGGTGTATACGCTATCATGTAAAAATTGCATATTATCGTACTGCAAAAAATTACATTCTCATTTACAGCAATTGTCCACTGCACTAAGTGTAGCCCTCCTTCTTACCACACTCTGAATGACAATCGACCTAAAATCCTGTGTTTCCAACATGTCATCGCATGGACAATAAAAGAAAATGTGCTTTTGTACACAAATACACACCAAGAACGTTCCCTCTCAAAGTCTCAACCCTACAAACTGTACTTAACAATTAACAATATAATATGCATTGTAATCTAATTATGAACAGAGAAGTCTAGTAATTGTAAAGTTTAGTTCTACGACGTCTCACACATTTTTTTCTCCTTCACTTTCTGATTGTTGATCAATGACTCTTTTTAGAGGTGGAGGAGGAAAATTACACCTACTCTGAGAAAATAAGGGTTATCTCTTTCAATGTTAACTTGGGGTGAATAAACTGAATACTTGCCCTTTATATTTAATCTTTGAAGATCCTAATAATATTTAATCCTGATAATCTACCTCGTAACTGTGTGCCTTCGTGAGAGAGTGAGTGAGTGTGTGTTGAAGGCTTTCAGCGGAAATGAAATGAAAGCGAATCAAATGGTTCGCTGGTGTTGCTAACAATACAGATTCTGTACAGATGATGTATGTATATGTACAATTTACATTTGGGTGATGTTAACTTTACAAAAAAGTGTTAGTGTGCTGTTATCTCTGTGTACAATTATTTGGATTTACTGTAAGTGTGTAATCACAATTTATAAGTGCGTGTTTTGCTCATTGCACTTTTTTGGAATTCGACGCAGTTGTTCAGTCAATCAATCTTCTTTTTTTCTCTTTGGTTTGTTAGGCCGTTCTAGAAACAAACCAAGGTTTCATGACGACTCCAATTAATGAATGATCTTTATCCCTCTTTCTGAATTCTGTGTACGTCATTACATTAAATTATTTGGAGCATTTAGTTGAGGAAACGGAGATGACGTCATGGAATCAACTTGGAAATCAAAAATATTTTTTCATTGTGCTCCAGGATGAATTTGAAGAATTGTACTCAGCAAAGAAATTAGACTTTCACTGGAACACTTTTAAACTGCATGCAAAAATATTCTTCTCTCTTGAGTTGACTTGCTAGTAAAAGTTGAGAAAATCTGGGGGGTGTGCAAAAGATAATTTGCATCCATGTCTCCCTACTGAGGCATATTGAGTGGAAGAGATGGAGGTTAAATGGACAAGTTGACCATATTTGAATGAGGGAGACCTGATAACATGGAACATGGGTATTTAAACAAAATTTTGCAAGTATTCCTCCATTCCAATTCTGAATTTAGAAGGACTGGACCTGACGATTTCACTCTTGAAATACTTTTTCTATTCAATTGGCTTTAATTTGCAAAGAGATTTAGAGATGAATTGGATAATCTTCTTGGTCAAGTTGCTGGTGTGCTCATTTTCTATGGTGGTGGTCGGATTACCTGCCCCTACAAAAGGTAAGCTTACTGTAATTTAATTACTAATTAGTATTTTAGTTGTGAGGATATGTGTGTGTAATATGGGCAATTCTAGACATCGGTTGAAAATTGTTCCAGGATTTTTGAAAATTAATTAGGGCTTTGTAACTATGATTTTTACAGACGTGGATGATTTCCTGGTTAAACTGAATGACAAAACGTCCTCTTTGGAAGTCCTGGATAGAGATGAACGATTCCTTGACCTTGCAAGCTTCTCATTTGCAAAAAGTGCAAGGTAAAAAACTTTAAAAATTTAGAAAGTGACAATAAACACCTCTCGTTCTTTACATGTTTCATTTTTGAAGTACAACATTTTTAGTTGATTTGATTAAAATGTTGACATGCAATTTATTCTTGTTTTATTAAATGTGGAAAAATCTGTATACAGGGAAATGTCAAATTTATGAAATTTTTTAATTTGTTCTGTATTTGCAGTTTCGCCTTGGGCAGAAAGTGACCTTCTACTAGTCATTATTTTACATTTTAAATTGTGTCTTTGTAACTTGAACATTTAATTTTACTGAATCCGGACACGATATTGGAATGACGATTTAATACTTAAATTTCAATTGACATGACATGCCATATTTGTGAGACATTAAACATCAATTACTAAATTAACACGTATTGCCCACGTTATTCTTTTAATTTCTTCGTTTCAGTTTTCAGCTCATAAACTTTTTTTAATTTGCATAACAGCATTCACTAGCACCGATAAACCAATATTCTGCATGTAAAACGTTTATTCCATGAGAGTGCATAGTAAACGCTGTATAAATAATTTTACATTGTTTCTATACTTTTACAAAGCTACAATCTATTTTACTCAAGATAGTACGTCAGGAATTTCGGCTATTCATCATATTTGGACTTTGTGACCACCACTGATACGTGTTTCCTGGAAATTCTATTTCAAATATAATTTATAAATCAAACGAGGGTCTTACCTGAAGTTTGATTCTAATTATACTCTACGACATCCTCATATATATTTACTATGTAGTTGTTCAAAGACAAAGCAAACCGACG